>VIEB01000604.1:17203-62989 GCA_006547085.1 Malus baccata | reverse complement strand
AAATATTTTTATTTATGAGTAAAAATGAATAATTATTATACTTTTTACTCATATAAGTGAAAATAAATACAATTTAATTATAATTTTAAAATTAATATTTTATAATAAATAAGAGAAAAGAGTAGTACTCAAATAGAAAAGCCTTAATCATTATAATAATTAAAGAAAATTAATGAAAAATGTTTGAAAACTTTGAGTTTTAACCTTAAGGACAAAATAAATGATAAAGTTAATAGTATTATGAATAATTTTTTAATGTAAAAATATAATTTCTCATTAAACAGTACCAAAAGATTTTCGTTAAAATTATAATTAATAGCTGACAACTTAATTTAAATTAAAACATTTGACCTTTTAGAACCAAGTTTGGACATGTGTGTTTTTGCCTTACAAAGCCCGATGGGACTTGGAATACATTATTTATTGTACCACAATTAAAATACAAATATATATGTATTGTTATTTCACAACGGTTATGCCCTTTTTGAATAAAAATAAAAGAAAATTAATAAAAAATGTTTGAAAACTTTGAGTTTTAATGATAAAGATAAAATAAAAAGTAAAATAATTGTACCATGATTGATTTTTTAGTGTAAAAATGTAATTTTTCATTAAAATAAATAATACCGGAAACTTTTCGTTAAATTTTATAAAAATAATCACGAGAATGAAGGTACATGTGACAAATGATATATTTTAGTGTGCCAGATGCATGGTCATTTTTTCTATCAGTGATTTAAAAAAAAATCTTTGAGTACATTAATAATTTTTTACACTAAAAAAATATGAATTTGGGCTAAACCACATAATGGGTAGTTTAATTTGATATCAAATTTGTCATTCACGATATTCGAAAAATACCGGAAACTTTTCGTTAAATTTTATAAAAATAATCACGAGAATGAAGGTACATGTGACAAATGATATATTTTAGTGTGCCAGATGCATGGTCATTTTTTCTATCAGTGATTTAAAAAAAAATCTTTGAGTACATTAATAATTTTTTACACTAAAAAAATATGAATTTGGGCTAAACCACATAATGGGTAGTTTAATTTGATATCAAATTTGTCATTCACGATATTCGAACATAATATCTCTCACTTTCAAGTGAAGAGGAATACCACCAGATCATAGTACTGAGTGACATTTTAAAACTACTTTTCAATGTTCTTAGGTAAGAATTTTCTTTAAGTTTTCAATTACCTATATTATTAAATTTGATGTATCAAACTGTGATTTTAGAAAGAAAGTATAGAAATTCAATCTGCCAAGTCGTCGTTCTTTTACGTTTTTTAAACGAGAAGGATTCTCTCCCTCCTCTTCCCTCCCCTCCTACTTGAATGGTTACAGTTAAATCACGTTAACAACTTATATTAATTTTTTTATAAAGATAATACGATAAAAAATAATATGTGAGAGGATGAGAGAGAAGGGAATGAGAATATAAAGATAGAGAATCATACTCATTTTTTAAATTTATTTGCTTTTCTTGTCCAGTATTTAACGTTAAATCACATCATTTGAATATTCAAACTTTTGTCTCCTTCTTTTGTGTACCCTCAATGTTTTTCTCAAATAAAATATTGAGCTTCTGCCCTCTGGTGATAAGACCCATGTGCTTTTCTTTTGTTTGCTTTTGAGGAGAAATAAAAAAATAATTATACATAAATAAATTAAGAAGCATCTTTTTCTCTCTACTTCCAGTCTTCTACTAAAAGTTGCAGGAAACCCAAAAAAACAGTAAACTCACTCACTTACTTTTTATGTTTTATTTTGGTCAATACACGCCCAACCTTTTCAATTACACTACCACTTCAAACCACCCAAGCTCCCAACACCTCAAAGAGTGAGAAGAAAGAGTGAGAAAGTGAACTTTCTTACCATCCAAACAGAGTGTTGAAGAAATGACCAAAGACGATGACTTTAAGCTCCTCAAAATCCAGGTCCTTTTCTATTATCCCACATTCTTTCCTTTCACTCTCTTATTTATTTATTTCTTACTAAATATTATTATTTTTATTCAGTCAACATGTTGGTCCTTTTCTGAAGGATCTTTGTTCTTGTTTTAGTTGTTTGGTTTTTATTTATTTATTTTTGTTGTTGCATTTTTACAGACTTTTATTCTCAAAGTGAACATTCACTGTGATGGTTGTAAGCAGAAAGTCAAGAAACTCCTTCAGAGAATTGAAGGTACGCACTTTTTGTAGTGTTCTTGTATTTTAATTGGTGACTAACTTACTACCACTTTCTCTTTCTAAAAGCATATTATTGTAAGACTTGTTTGGTTACTGAGAAAAGTAGAAAAAAGGGTAAAATTAAGTAAAAAGATTTTACCATTGATGAATTTAGGAGTAATTTTTGCATAAATTTCACACTTTTTCTTCAGGAAATGATTGAAATTTCTCACCCATTTCTGTTTAAAGTTTACCCTTATGTGCATTTCTTATTAAGTTTTCTTCCTTTTTTTGAAACCCAATTCTCCTGCAGGTGTTTACCAAGTGAAAATAGATTCTGATCAGCAGAAAGTCACAGTTTCTGGAAGTGTGGATTCTGCAACTTTGATCAAGAAACTGCTCAGAGCTGGGAAACATGCTGAGATCTGGTCCCAGAAATCTAACAACCAAAGCCAGAAGGGAAACAACAACAACTGCATCAAAGATGACAAGAACAACAACAACAACAAAGGGCAGAAACAGGGCATCCTCAAGAACTTCGAAGCCTTCAAAAACCAGCAAAAGTTTCCGTCTTTCAGCTCCGAGGAAGATGATGACTTCTTAGACGATGAGGAAGAAAGCGAGGAGGACAAGCTGCGATTTATCCGTGGGATGCTCAGGCAGCAGCAGCAGCAGCAGCAGCAAGCAAATGATGCAAACAATGCAAATGCAAAGAGAAATGCTGGAGTGATCAACGCAGCTGCTGCAGCTCCCAACAATGTGAAGATGATGAACAACAATGTTGGAAGTGTGAATCCCGGGAAGAAAGGTGGGCCCCCGAATCAGAACATGAAGGCGAATCCAGGCGGGATTGATCCGAAAACAATGGCCGCCCTGAAGATGAACATCAATAACGGCGAAGCTAAAAGAGGAAACATGAATGACCTGAGTGCGATGATGAATTTGGCCGGTTTTCATGGAAATGCTGCTGCAAATGCTGCTGCTTTGGAGGCAAATCCCAATGTTCTTGGAGGGTTTCAGGCTCAGGCAAACCCTAATGCAGCAGGTTTCCCAGGTGGTGGATATACCACGGGGCAAATTGGTCAACAATACCCATCTTCTATCCTGATGAATCCAAATGGGTACACCCACCCATCACAGATGATGAACATGCAGGCTAGGCAAGCAGCAATGCAGCAACAGCCACAGATGATGTATCATAGGTCTCCCTTGGTTCCTCCTAGTACTGGCTACCACAATTACTATCCTAGCCCCGGCCCTACCTTTTCCCCTACAGCCGCCGCATACCCCTACGGCGGTGAGCCTAGTTACGGCAGTAATAACACTGCTGCTCACATGTTCAGTGATGAGAACACCAGCAGCTGTTCAATCATGTAATTTCATCAGCTAGGAAAAAACAAGCGTGTAGAGGTGTATGGGAAGGGAGAGTGAACTTCTCTGTTTTAATTGGTGGGGTTTTTAGGGCGACGAGTCGTTTGTTGGAGTGAATCTAATCACTTGTCTGTGTAATGTAATCTGTAGTTCTTGGGGTAATGTGCATTGTTCTTGTATCCTTCTTGCTTCAGGACTGACTTTAATCCTACTATCCTAGTAAATAATCTGCATTGTTCTTGTATTTTCGTCTTTGTAGTTGCATTTCGTTTTCAAACAAGATGCGTACGAAAATAGGAGGCCGGGTACAATGCCCTACGTCTCACTCAGTAGTACGAGTTTTATACTGTTGCTCGAGTTTTATACTGTTGCTCACGTTTGGGTCGAAAAATCAAAAGAGAAAAATCAGCCAGAAATAAACGAGACTGTCCGAAAATCGTTTCCCTATTTCTAAGTCATCGGAGTTTGAGTTTTTAGGTTACGGTCGATTCGGAAATTGGATGAATTTTATGATGGCAATGGGGGGACAAATGTGGCATCAGATGGTGCATTTGTGGTCAGTGGGGAGGACTGAGGGGCATCATGGAATTTGCGCAGGGATAGGAACAGCTGGGTTGACAATGTCCAGTGGTATAAATTGTAAATACAGAATTTGCCGCATGAACCAGATTTGCACGCGTATGTCACGTGCGTCTTACTTTTGAATTTTGATGTGTACAAAACTTGTTAACCGACAGGACCACAGGGCTTTATTTGCAATTCTCACTTGTAGCCTTGTGGGTGGTGCCCATCTGCAACTTGCGAAGATTTGGAACGTGATCAATGTAAGTCAATACAGAAGTTAGACGTTTCGGTTTAGAAGTGTTTTTAAAATAACAAAAAATATTTGTAATAAGTTTTATAAAAAATGATAAAAAATGGCTACCTAATACAGATGGTTTTAGCCTAATTACCTAGCACCGAAGCTTTTTGAGATTAAACTTCACACATAGATGAACTTATTGAGCCTGACCCGCCCTACAAACCTAGATGGCTAAATTGTGGACGTATTTGGTCAGATTTAGTAGTGAGTCCATCGTGCAACACATTGTCTTTCTCTGTTGGCCATGGAAGCATAAAAACTAAGTTGAAACGCATTATTTATTAGCTAACAACTTTGGTTGATATTGATGAGGCCTCCACCGTCATATCATATAATATCATATATATACATTTTGGCACTAATAGTACTCACTGCCGTGAGTGGTAGCAGAAGTGCTTTTACACCCTGGAGGTCCACACTAGAAGAGGAAGGGCCCCTTTTTAATTTTTCCATTCAACCACTCAAATCATACTTCCCCCCACTAAACATATATAAACTTGTGATATATTTGACGGCCAAAGAAAATAATAGAATGTAATGATGAGCAAAATATAATTATCAGCCAATCGTCAACTCGTGAGTAAGAGCCTAAGACGTCTTAGGGTCGAATTTTGTTTGTGGCAAGTTCAATATCAATTTATTCCTCCATCTTCTTATTTTTATACTAGGAGGATGAAGAGTTCGACTAAACCACATAATAAATAATCTAATTCGATATCGAATTTGTCAATCACGTCTAAATACGTTGTTGTATAAAAAATTAGACATAAATCATGCCTATTGTATCACGGATTGAATATCGATCTCGGAACTATATCATAATAAGTGGGGTCACAAAACCACTTTAGATGAGTTTCCAAACTAGCCTAGTTCAATCCAATGTCCACATCCCAATCCAAACGAGCCATCAAACGTGCATTCCCCCATATCAATTTGGCAACTTAGTGTGTCCAAATGAGGATAAAACTCGTGCAGCTGCATTCAAACTTCGCCTTATGTAAAGCTATAAGTTTTTATTTATTTATTTATTTTAAGGAAATTAGTTGATGGTTTTGTCACGTCAGTTCACTATTAAAATATCATTTGACAAAATTAAAAGGTGAGCCAAGTATTATCCTAATTCTATTTATTCCTAGGAGAGAGTGGCATGGCACTATGATTATTTTCCTTTATTTGCTTTTCAATATATTTGATAAAAAATTTCATCTTTATAAAGAAATATATTAACATCCTAATTTTATTTTTCCATGAAAAAAAAATTTAACATCCTAATCGAGATTATTTATGGGCCTCTTTGCCTTGGTCCTCATCATGATTCATCCAAAAATAACGTCATTCATTTAATTACAATATTAATTAAAGAATAAGAACAAAGGATGCAATAAATTTCTGTCCATAAGAAAAAAAAATTGTAATATAAATAAAAATATGATAAATAAAGAAATTCCTAACGCCTTCGTGAACACGTCCATGTGCTTCTTTTCTTTTCGTTATTTTTTTTTTATTTTCTGAAAACAGTAAACGGAAGGCTCTCTTTATTGACAGCAATTACTTTGTTTATATATACAAGACCGTGGATTGCATTTGTGATAGAAAGAAATGAACACGAAAAGAAATCTATTGCCAAAGTTAAAACTTTTAACTTATTAAGTACAGAAGTATCAGATTCAACAATTGAATTACGGAAAAATATTGAGCGATGACAGAGTGAGTTAGAACTCTATTGGTAGCTATTCTAACATAATATATCATTTAACAAAAAAGAAAAAAACAATTGAATTACGTGACAATATTTGATTTGTTTAATCTTGGTATTTACTTTATATTTTTATATATTACTATTATGCAAAGTGTTGACACATTTTTGGTGAATAGATTTGGAAATAAATCTGGTGATTAACAAATAGCAAAGTCCATAAAAAGAAATATATTTATATATTATTTTTACTTGCCGTACAACCTCAATATACAAGAAATATTCTCAGACAATCAAGTACTATCCAAAAGCCAAAATGGCGACCAAAAGAGGAGGAGGGAAGAACAAACCCAGCAACCTCAAAACTCATTTACAGGTAAACCGTCACGAGATAAAACCATCACCAAAGAGGGAGGAGGCATTGCTGCCCATCGATATGAGCTCACGCTCGAATTGGCACAGAATGCAGAATCCAAAGGGGAAGAAGGGACCTACAGGAAATGCTGTGTATTTTTTAAGATAAACTAATAAAAATGGCTTGAAAACTTTGAGTTTTAATGATAAAGACAAAATAAATGGTAAAGTGATTAGTACCAAGATTGACTTTTTGAGTGTAAAAATGTAGTTTTTCCTTAAAGTGAACAGTACCAGAAGCTTTTTGTTAAAATTTCCTATTTTTTGTAGAGTGATGTTAGATAGATTATCTACCTAAATTATTTTATATACAATGTGATTTGTCAGTTAATGATTTAATTTCTTCATTAAATTATTACAGAAAAACTTTGTATCTAGATCTACTAAAATATGGTTTAAAAAGATAATTTCTCTGTCACTGAGTAACATTATTGCTAGCCCATTGTGAGGTTAAACACACATAATTCATTTTAGTGTAAATAATATCGTTTGTTAAATAAAAATAATAATTTCCCTAACATTTTAACCATTTTTTCTTCTTCCTTTAACATCGTATCCCAACAGACCAAATTAACCGAAGAAAAATAATTAACACGCACCTTATTTAATTTTGATCATTGATTTTATTTGATTTATTTAATATAATGGCAAAAAAATCAAGAAAAACATGTGTGAAACAAAAAATGGTATGTGAAAATCATGTCCTTAGTACTTTCCCTTTTCCTTCTTTTTTTTCCATTATATTCCGAGTCCGACGAATCCAACACATTCAAACAAGAAAACGCTGTCCAGCCTTTTTGCCTTTAAAACAACAGACTCTGTCTGTCAACTCTCAACCTCCTCCTTTCCGCAAAACACCTACTCAGATAAATCACTTTTCCAATAAGCACTTATCTCTCTCTCTCTCTCTCTCTCTCTCTCTCTCTCTCTCTCTCCCTCCTCCTCCTCCATGCAACCGAGCTAAGACAGAGAGAGAGATGGTTAGTGCTCAGAGAGTTTTGGTGTTATTAATATCTTTTCTCGGGGTGCTTTTGGAGACTTCATGGGCGGCAGAGCAGCTTGTAAATCTGACCAGGCTGCACATGTTTGTGGATGAACTTCCCGATATGCCCCTACTCAAAGGCTTTGATGTTGTAGATGGTGTTCCCAAACCCAAGTCATTAAAAATTGGCATGTACATGAAAAAATGGGTAAGCAACTTAGCCATCATCCAAATCGCATTTTTTTTTCTAACTGTGTAATGTTAGTGAAACCGACTATTTAAATCAAATTTTGTAAACGGTATGACGTAATTATTGATAATTATATTTTTACATATATGTTGATTAACGCTTTTATTTTAGATTGATGATGAATTGCAAATTCGGTCTAAAATTTTTGTAGTTAGGTAGACTAAATTTCATATCTATTTTGCAAACTATCACTAATTAAAAATAAACACGTTAATTAACACATAAGTAATAATCCAATTATTATAGCTAAGGTCGGATCAAGTAATAATTTAATATGCACATAAGGTCACAGAAGGTGGAACCGGATCCCTGAGCAAATCACACGGATCGTTGAAATTTGATCTAACGACTGCAATTATTATAACTTTTAGAGATACTTTTATGATCGTTGAATTAAATTTCAACGGTCCGAATTAAATTTTCAGAAGGCTCAACCTTCTAAGCTTAGGAAGGGATCCGGTTCCACATAAGGTTACCAACCCAATTCCACATTCACAGTTGTAAAGCTGCTTCGCGTAATTTAATTATTAGTGAGCTCGTTTAGACCGCGACATAAATTCCGATGTAGCTATTTTGGTCTTTTCCCCATTTTTTATCCATTTTTTAGCTCCTTTGTTTGTCAATGTAATATTTTTATATTATTTTATTTTCTTTGCAGAGATTCCACAGAGACCTTCCGGCGACGCCAGTGTTCGCCTACGGTACACGTAAGCGCACAGCAACAGTGCCTGGACCAACAATCGAAGCCCTCCAAGGAATCGATACTTTCGTGACGTGGCGTAATTACCTCCCCTCCAAACACATTTTGCCTTGGGATCCCACCATTCCAACGGCCCTACCCGCTACCAACAGGGGCGTTCCTACCGTGGTTCACCTCCACGGCGGCATCCATGAACCCGCAAGCGATGGTAGCGCAGAAGCATGGTTCACCGCCAAATTCAAAGAGCGCGGGCCCGCTTGGCCGAAGCGAAGATATCGCTACCGCAATCAGCAACAACCCGGGAACCTGTGGTACCATGATCACGCCATGGGGTTGACCAGAGTCAACCTCCTCGCTGGCTTGATTGGGGCCTACATTGTCCGTCAGCCGGAAGTCGAAGACCCGCTTCGACTCCCAAGCGGCGAATTTGATCGAACGCTAGTGGTGTTCGATCGTAGCTTTCGCACCGATGGTTCGATATACATGAACTCTACCGGAAACAATCCCTCCATACACCCGCAGTGGCAGCCGGAATATTTTGGTGACGCCATTATTGTGAATGGGAAGGCATGGCCACAGTTGAAGGTACGACGTCGTAAATACAGGTTCCGAATTATCAACGCTAGCAATGCGAGGTTCTTCAGATTCTTCTTCGCCAACGGTTTGAGATTCATCCACGTGGGGGCTGATTCGGCGTACCTTGGGAAACCGGTGGGGACCAAGGACATTTTGCTGGCGCCTTCTGAGATCGCTGACGTGGTGGTTGACTTTTCGAAGTCCAAGAATGCCAACGCTATCCTAGCCAATGATGCACCGTATCCTTACCCGTCGGGTGATCCCGTTAACACTGCTAACAGTAAGGTCATGCAGTTTGTGATTGTTGACCATTCAGAGCTGGACACGTCGCGCGTTCCAGCGAGGTTAATTCAGTACCCCGTTCCTGATCTATCGAGTGCATCGCGCACACGATACATCGCAATGTATGAGTACACAAGCGACGCTGATGAGCCGACACATCTTTATTTGAACGGGAAATCTTATGAGGCACTAGCGACGGAGATCGCGAAAGCGGGGACCAGTGAGGTGTGGAACGTGATCAATCTGACGGAGGACAACCATCCGTTACACATTCACTTGGGACTGTTCGTTGCATTGGAGCAGAGGGAGTTGGTGAATGTAAAGAAGTTTAAAGATTGCATGAATAAATTAAACGACGCCGTCAAGTGCCAAATAAGCAAATATGCCGTTGGCAAGAGAGTAGAGGTGCCAGCTCACGAGAAAGGTTGGAAGAATGTGTTCAAGATGAGACCCGGTACCGTGACAAAGATATTTTTGAGATTTGCTTACATACACTCGAATGCATCGTATGAGTTTGATCCTACTGCGAAGCCTGGTTACGTGTACCATTGCCATGTAAGTATGGTTCTCTAAAATTTTGTTTCACTTACACTATGTGTGTTTTTATTTTATTTTCGTATCAGCGATATATTTTGAACTACCTCTAATATGGTGAAAAATTGTTAATATTCATAGGGTTTGACATGTAATGTTAATTTTTTGTTCTATTTTGTGCAGATCTTGGATCATGAGGACAATGCCATGATGAGACCATTGAAAATTGTCCATTGAGAAGATCGACTGGATACGAGAGACTCCCGGATACAAAGTGATATATAATCGTTTACACAACAAAATCTCTCCACCAAGATTCATAGACACAACTTTGAGTAATAAGGAACTCCCTCGGCAAGGCAATGTGGTGTTTTTGTCACAAATATTGATTGTTACAGCTTAAGATAGTAAAAGAGTGCGGAAATCATTTTCATCACTGTTATTTTTCTACCTTAGCACACTCTTTAAAATGAACAGAAGCTGTATTATGTAGGAACTTTGGGCTATCGTGCGGGTTTTTTTTTTTGTAACTTTGGGCTGTTGGCCCATTGCACCAAGAAAAAAATGGATGCAATCAATAAAAACAATTTGCAATGCTTCTTGATGTAGATTTTTTCCTTTTTTGGATCTTTGAGGAACTTTTAATTTGGTGAGTCAGAATTTGTTTTCAAATGTGTAAACTTGTTGTACCCTACAAATTTTTCATCAAATCATAACAAATCATGGATAAATTTGCCGATTTGGAGTAAATGCTTCATAAATGAAAGTAGAGGAAGATATAACATAAGTTCGAGTTCATTTGCTGGTGATCCAAATCACTTTAGCACTAGATAGCGTTTTACTGTAATAGCGAAAACTAATTATTCTGTAGAAAATTAATTTTGAAAAGATGTCATTTTTAAAAAAACAATTTTGAAAAGATGTCATTTAAAAAAAAACAATTTTGATTTAGGAAATTTACTTTAAAAGACGAGAGTTAACGGATAAAATTGGAAGTAGACCTGGCATTTTGGACCTAACCCAACCTATTAATATTAGTATTTAGGTGTATGCTTAACGGATCGGATCACTAACGGGTGAACCCGTTAAATAACGGGTCACTTTGGGTCAACCCGTTAGACCCACTAGTTGATGATGTTTTAGTAATTTCAGTAAGGTCTTAACAACAAAAAGTAAACCCTAAACCCTAAAAAAAAAGGTAAATCGCCAAAATGGTCTATGAGATTTGCATAACTCATCAGTTCGGTCCCTGAGATTCCAAATCAATAAAAGTGGTTCCTGAGATTGTCCATCATCCATTATTTTGGTCATTCCGTTAAAAACTCTGTTAAGTGTCCCGAAGCTCTTGGCCTGAAATTTGGGCAATTTTCAAAGTTTCGTAACTCAATTGTTTTTTTACCAAATTCAACCCATAATATATCAAAATGAAGATAGGAAAGTGTAGAATAAGATTATACCTATTTCAAAGCCCAATGGTTACCGGAGATGGCCGGAAAATAGCCTCAAAGTTGATTGGTCCGAGTGAAAACTTGAAAACTCGCTGAAAACCGGGTAAACTTTAAACGTTCATAACTTCTTCAATACTTAACGAAATCAAGTGATTAAAAAATGAAAATCATACTTCTCGACAAGACGAAGAGAATGATACATTTTTAGACGGCTAACTTGTGGTGGTTTGGTAAAAAAAACGGTTCGAAAGTGGCTAACTCGAGACCAAGATAGCCATTTTCAAGCCGTTTTCCGGCCAAATCACGGCAAGTTAGCCATTAAAAAAGTACCATTCGCTTTGTCTCATCGAGAAATATGATTTTCGTTTTTGAATTACCTGATTTCGTTGAGTATTGAGGAAGTTATGAACGTTTAAAGTTTACCAAGTTTCTGACGAGTTTTCAAGTTTTCGCTCTGACCAGTCAACTTTGAGGCTATTTTCTGGCAATCTCTGGCAACCATTGGGCTTCGAATAGGTATAATCTTATTCTACACTTTCCTATCTTCATTTTGATATATTATGGGTCTAATTTGGTTAAAAAACGATTGAGTTACGAAATTTTGAAAATTGTCCAAACTTCCTGCTAAAATTCCGGGACACTTAACAGAGTTTTTAACGGAATCATCAAAATGATGGATGGTGGACAATCTCAGGGACCACTTTTATTGATTTGAAATCTCAAAGACCAAACTGATGAGTTATGCAAATCTCAGAAACCATTTTGCGATTTACCAAAAAAATAATAATAATAATTGTTAACGGATGATCCGTTAGCTTAAACGAGTCAAATTGGGATGATCCGTTAACTTATGGGTCGGATTGAACCGATCCAAACCCAAACCGTTTACTGGTCTAAGCACGGCCAGTCAGGAACAGCGTGAAATGGGATAACAGGGCTGCCTCCGAGTTCCGTCGACCGGGGGAAACGAGATGACAGTAATTCTGAGCCGTCCGTTCCTCTCCTTGCCCGTCCAAAACCGACGCTTCAACAAATCCCGACCGTCCGCTTCACCAAGCATCTCATGCTTCAATTCCCGGCACTCCTTCAAGGTCAGTTAATTACCACCAAACACTCCTCCCATTTATTTGAATTAAAACTAAAATTGTTGCTCTGTTTGGATACGGTGATTAAGAGAGACTACACGAGCGTAATGATAGTCCCGACCGGGATTGGAGCCGCCATTGGCGGATACGCCGGCGACGCCCTGCCCGTCGCCCGCACTCTCTCCTCCGTCGTCGATTGCCTCATCACTCACCCCAACGTACGTATTTTAAACTTTCAATTCAGCGTTTTGAAGTCCCTAATTTGGCAGTCTGCGAGTCTGCCACTGTTACGTTGACTAACGTTGACCGTCGGGGCAGGTGCTGAATGCGGCGATGCTCTACTGGCCAATGCCGAATGTATTGTACGTCGAAGGCTATGCCCTTGACCTCTTTGCTGAAGGCCTATGGGGCCTCATGCCTGTTCACCAAAACAAGGTAATTTCGGAAATTGAAATTTAATTTTCTCAACACATTTTATAGGTTTATTTTACATAGTGTTTGATTTGTGAAGCAGGTGGGTTTGGTTCTTGATTGTGGCATCGAGGAGGAGCTTCGTGTTCGCCATTTGCAAGTGGCGGATGCTGCGAGGGCTTCCCTTGGCTTGCCTGTTGTTGAATATGTTGTCACTGACACTCCATTGCAGGTACTAATTTAGCTGTTGAAACTTGGATTTGATTTTGTATTGCGTTTATCTGGTTATTAGGTTTTTGATCGTTAATTGCACATTATGTATGCCTTTCAAGTTTCAATCTCATTCGAAGAAAGCGCTTGAAAACTCGGCAATTGAAAAGAGATTTGGTTGTTACTAGCTTCACTTTTCTTTGCTGCCAAGCATGTGTTTTCATCTCAATAATTGTGACTGCACGAGATTGAATGGGACAAGTTTTACAGGTAGAGAAGTGGGTTGATCCAAAAACTGGGCAATCAACAGGGAGGATTAAGCACCCTGATTCACTATTGAGGGCTGTGCAGGCTTTAGTTAAACGCTCGCAAGTAAATGCTGTTGCAGTTGTTGGTCGCTTCCCTGACGATGATGATGTTCAAGACACAGACGATTATCGACAAGGGATGGTACGTTAAATTTTAACAACAATATAATGCATGTTCTGTATTTTTACGTGTAAACTTTCCTGAATTGTTGAACTCTCGACTACAATTTTATTATGCAATAAGTTGAAGCGAGCCAATTGCTTATTACACTTGGTTTACTTAATTTTGTTACAATGAGTCCGTTGAACATGACCCTGAACAATAAGTTTCCAAATTTCATTTTTGGGTAGTGGTCCGGTTTTATATAACATTGAAAATAGGGAAGATGCCGACGCTGCTAATATTTTTTCTCCTTCTCCCTCCCATTTCACCTTTCTATACTAACGTGCAATTCAGGATACAAGTGTAATAATAGGAATTGAAACTACTTAGACGCATCATGTGTTGTACAGGCATCGCTCTCTAGTATTTGTGGTTATCACATAGCCACGCACAACCATAAACATCAATTTACAGTTCAAAACTAATCAGGACCATGATTAATATAGGGAATGAGGTGATATTAATGATTACATACGAACGTTTTGGTTTGTTTGATATTACACTCTACTTCAGACATTACCTTCAGCAGCAAGACTGAAGGCATACTGTTTATTTGTATAATGTCCACATCTCATTTCACTTTGTACCTTACAGGGAATTGATCTATTGGCAGGGGTTGAGGCAGTTATAAGCCATCTAGTTGTGAAGGAGTTCCAAATTCCTTGTGCACATGCTCCTGCTTTATCACCCCTTCCCATGACCCCATCTCTATGCCCAAAATCAGCTGCTGAGGAGGTCAGTAAATTTTTGCATAACTCAAAGTCTCGATGGCCGGTCTATGAGCGTTAGGAGATAATACTCGTATGGAACATTGGAAAAAAAAAGTAGAAATGATAGAATATGATATCGGTGCTCTTCTGGAAGGTGATTTCTTTGTTCTCTCTATTTCTATGTGCAACAGTTGGGGTACACATTCTTGCCATGTGTGTTTGCTGGGCTTAGTAATGCACCACAGTACTTGGTAAAGAACTCTGAGTCAGAGAATGGTTGCATACTTGCTAGTGATGTTGATAGCGTCATCCTTCCTATAGATGCTTTTGGAGGACATGGCGCTCTTGCTTTTGCACGAAGCAAAAGAAACAAGGTATAATCTTGGACACTGAGGATGTTTTGCCTATTGCACGTATCAAAAGCAGATTTGACTGATATCATATGGTTACTTTTTCCTCGTGATACTAATTCTAATTTTATTACAGCCACTTATAATTGCTGTGGAGGAAAATGTAACAGTCCTTGATGATACACCAGATAAATTTGGGATTGAAGCGGTATGTATCCAAATGTGCAATCAATGCGTGCACATCCCGTCTTCTCATTTTTCCCCCTTTGGTTGTTGGGACTTGGGAGTGACTTCTGGGATGGAAGAATTTCCACGTCTCTTGTTCTAATTTATGGTGTAGTGATCTGTAGATATCATTATTCATTTGTTCTGAACATACATACCCACTTGGAAAATGGCTTTGCTTCAACTCATAGGCTTTATGTTTCTGAGCTAAATGGAACTTTTCATGCAGGTCAATGTCTCAAACTATTGGGAAGCAATTGGTGTCATTGCAGCACACAAGGCTGGAGTAAATCCGCATTCTCTACGAAGAAATAGGATTAAGAATCTTCAACAAACTTCTCTGTCGCCTGCCAATGGTTATGCCATTAAAATGCCACAGTAATCGGCTGATTAAAGTAGTTACATTTCACTTTCCAACTAATTTTTTAGGCTTTAACCATTCAAATTTCGAAATATCATCATTCAAAGCTTGAGAATTTTATCACGTTGGATTAATGGTTGAAGATTCAACCTGCTGTTCTCGTAAAGATGTTGATGATTTTTCAGTAGGTGGAACGGATGCAGCTTGGTGACTTGTTGAATCCCCTATTGACTTTTAACCAGGTGAATCATCTGGTCACGAATTAAGCGCCATTCGACATGGATAGGCAGCACCGAATACCAATTCATCAACCTAAATGTTGATGGAACGTGAAACTACAAGTCAATGGTTGCCTCGCATTTGTTTCGGTACGTTTTAGATCTTGATCAGAAGTAAATTAAATCAACTGGTGGTGAACAAATTTTGTACTGAATGGTGATGTGAATGCTGATATCCATATACATATATAGATATATCTGTTTGTTGTATACAAATATACATATAGTTGAACGATGACCATAGAATATTAGAATCTGTTGGTACTGTCCTTGTTCTTATCTGTTGGTGCTGTCTTGTTCTTATCTTCGTATACATTAGTTGCACGATGACCATAGAATCTGTTGGTACTATCCTTGTTCTTATCTTAATACCTGTCCTAAAAAAATTGGGACAACTCTCTCCACCCCCACCTGCCGTTCAAAACTGGGGTTATTGACAACACAGAGCTGAAAGTACAAGTTTGAAGTGTTTTGCGAGTTTTGATTGTTTATGTTACAGTTTACAACACGAGTCTTGACTCTTGAGAGGTTCAAATCTAGAAGCTGCCTTGACAGAGTAAATATTGTTCATCTTTTTGTCGAAAAGGGCAGGCTGCAAGGATCATAGATTGTGCATGGACTTTTCCTTGCGCTCGTAAGAGCATTTTCAAAGGAGATATAAAAAATTATACGCATAATATTATGACAAAAAAGAGTAGTATTTTTGTTTCAAATGAGATGTCAAAATTCTACTTGGATTGATATTTTTTCACTTTGCTGCCAAATTTGAAGATAGTGTCAAATTTTTTGTTTGTTTGTTTTATTTTAATGCTAGGTCCATAGANACGATTCACGAATTTTTAAAATCCTCATAAAAAAAAAGGATTCAAAGAGAATCCTGTCCACGAATTTTTAAAATCCTCATAAAAAAAAAGGATTCAAAGAGAATCCTGTCAGTTATTTCAGAAAACCTTAACCTATGATTTCAGAATCCAATGTTTTGATTCATCATAAATAGGTCCACGAGCACTAAAATATTGTCTCAATTCAAATACAAGAAAAACCTAATAATCATTAAAAGAGAGAAAATATATTATTCTATATAATGAGTTGAAAGGTAGATATTGAAGGTGGAGGTGCTTATCCCGTTATCCGTGACTTAGTACTGGCGGTGGGCCGCTGGGAAATTTTAGATAACATGCATGACAACTGTGGTAGAAATAATAATAATACAATGTTGATTTGCAAACGTGAATCATATGTAAGAGCTAGCTTCACCATGTGATTGTTTATATTATTTCGTACAGAAACGAGTTTCTTTCTTTGTATACTATTTGATCTCACGTCAGTACAATAATTAATGCATTAAGTTTCAGATTTTATGAGAACCCGGTTTACACCGTTACGATGATGATTTATATGGACCGAGCACACTGTCATAATGACAACTTATCATAAAACAATCATGTGCATGTAAACTTCGCTTCACATGAAATCATATTACTAAATCCGGAAGTAATAGTGACGGTGGACGGGTTCATAAAAGTTGGTCTATACGTTGATGCTTCCCGTTTAAAACAGGTCAACTGATTAATGCCCTATGCTATAATGTTCTACAGTAAATGGAAAGTCGGGTCCAAGAAAAACAGTGTTACTTGCATGCAGCTTGTCACGGATCGAGACCTGTGAAAAAAAAATATAGTAAACATGAGTTGAAGATCCAAGTACTGACATGCATAAAAATATTGCTGTAAAAGTCAACAAATAGTTTTCCAAATACTAGAAATTATGTCATTGCAAATTTTGAATAACACGGCATTCCTGCCCCTCGATCATCGTTGGACCAGTTTAAGCATAAGATTAAACCAGATGAATCCTTTGTTGATTTTTGTTTGACATAGAAGAGGGTTGGTGGGCATATAAAAAACAAAAGGAGAAGGCTGGTGGTACGAATACTAAGGATAATTAGTTGGGGTTAGGATAGGATCAGATTTGAATTCTTTTGGTGTGACCAAAACTTACAAATACAGTCGTTTGATTAATATTATAGTTTAGTGATATTCAGAGGTTTTAAGTTCAACTTCTGTTGAACCACATGCATTATTGCTAGCCTATTGTGAGGCTAAGCCCACCCCTCCTCCTTAGTTTAGATAATATCGTTTGTCAAAAAAAAAAAGTTCGACTTCCATTGATGGCGAGGTCTATGCCACATTATTATGACTGATTCATTGTGAGGACAAGCCCAGATCCCCACCCCTTAGTGTAAATATATAATTATATTAAGAAAAAAATCAAAATTTAACGAATGAATCTTCTACGATAAAACTAATTGGTAATAAAGAGAATAACCAAATTCTTTATTCACATTCAAGGTTGCTTAAATTTTTGAGGTGGGACTACACTTCACATCCTTAATTCTTCGTGTAACCATACTCAAGCCAAACCCATAAAAAACACATTTGAGTGTTGTGGAACACATGTAGTCCTTGAACTTCAAACATAAGACAAGGCAACCTGTTTTAATATTATGCAAAAAGAAGAAATTCCATTGTAAAATCAAGTGACAATAAAGAGAGTAGCAACCAAGAATTTTCCATGTAGTTGTATGCCATTCAATTATTCAAGATGTAGAATCGATCTTATTTTTCATGTATACCATTTTTCTTTTTAGACTTTTACGAACAATTCCTTGTCCACGCAAGACAAATGTTAACAACAAAGATGTTTTTTTTTTCCAGCACCAAATTAAAAGACTAGCTTGGAATACAAGTACATTGCAAACCAAAAGGAAGGTGGCATGCTTTCTTTACATACACAGATCATGCTGCAGCTAACACACATATCATTTGTTGGACAAATACATACACATATCATGCTGCAGCTAACACAAAAGGAAGGTGGCATGCTTTCTTTACTTTCAATCTTTCTAATATCCTTTATTAAGGGTTTTATTTCTATACAATATATATATATATATATATATATATATATANATATTTTATAGAAATAAAACCATATATATATATATATATAATTTTAATTTTGATACCATCCAAATTAAATTGCCAGATAATGTATGTGCTATTTTTTGGCTGAAAGGTCGTACGCTCATCGATCACTTGCAGTTCAACCCTACCAAGATTTCTTCACAGCCTTGACGATATTGAATTATATGAGGATTTTTTATTTTCAAACTAGACTATCATTGAAGGTGCTTTCAAGATCTTAACTCAAATAATTAAAAATTAGATCTAGACTCTAACGGCGTATATTACTTGTTGTAAAAGACAACCCACTTTTTTTCTATCATATTTCTCACAAGTCTATTTATATATATTGCAAAGCAAATATGGTTGCGCATAAGGTTTGCAATTCTTGGATCTTGTTTACACACAACCTTGCATATGATTTAGTAATTTTTCTCAATTGTTACGCTTAAGATAAAATATGATCATATGTATGTCTATAAGATCTAAAAAAACCTGTTTGTTAAGAAAAAATGTCTGTTTTCCGTAGAGCATAAGGAATACCGATCAGAGATGTAGTTAGCAAACAAAGAAAAAGGATGAATCGGATCTCCATGTATTAATTTACACATTAATTAATTATTTAGCTTTTTTTATTAGTACTCTTCTTGCAGTCGTGTGTGTGTCTATATATTATATAATGCACCTGGGCTCAGTGCCGAGATTTTACCAACAGACAATGATTGTTAGTGTTTAATTTGAAGTTAACAAACTTAATTCTTTACATTTTTTTCCCTTTTTAACGATAAAGTAACAAACTTACTTAGCTCCAATCACCCTAGAGCAAAAGGATATTACCCGTCCTACTATCCAGATCCGTATATAGACAACTATCTCTCTCTCTCTCTCTCTCTCTCTCACACACACACACACACACACCCACACCCACACCCACACCCACACCCACACCCATCTTTCTTGCATGCACGAGAGACACATGCTCATCAAGAAGTCCAACAACCTAACTCCTAACTTGTTGTGGATACTGTGTGTGTATATATTGTTTGTTCTTGTTTCTTCTTCAATCAATGACTAGAAACGTACAAAGATGGGCATTAACTATGGTCCCCTTCTAGCTTTAGCAATTACTAATAAATAGGTTTACAGGTAGCTTAATTGTTGATTACAACGCTTTGTAAGAGAAACAGTACTAATCAATTACATGCATGTGGGAGCTGGTTGATATATATAACGTATGTAACAATTCAAGATCAGCGTCACCATCGGCCCTTTATATATAAAATTCAAACTAATACTTATAATATATATATATATATATATATGGGGTTTTAATAAATTAATTTCCTCAATATTGCGTATTAATTAACCTAAACTCTAGGTTAATTAATCTCCACAGGCTAGGAGTTTCGACAAATGTTGCTCACAATCAAAATCAGAGAAAAAGATTTATCAAACCCTAACAGTTAATTAATTGGACCCTAGCTACTAAAAACTAATCTATCAATTTGTATACAGAAACCTTTAAAAAATTGTTAGTATTATTAAGTCTAAATTAACATGATCGATCCACCTAGAATCAGTTTTAGCATTGTCACTGGGCTTATTAAGTTTATAATGTGGTCAGAAAGTGAGAGCTCCAATCGAAGATTCATAGTGTAGGTAATGTGGACGTCATCATTACTTCATTACCAGATAGGAAGGCAAGAACAGAGAGAATTATTTTTCGCAGTAGGTCAATCATTGAACACGATTACCTACGAACGAATACTGAATTGCTGCGCTCACTGTTTTGTTAATTCCATTAGCGAATAGTGCTGTAGATAGATACAAATTGCAATAAGCAGGATGCCACCAACTCCAATCCTCTCGTTGCTTTCTTATTTCATCTTTATAAACTCTTTTTCTTTCTTTTTTTGGGGTGGTTTTCGCTCTTTCGTCTTACAAAACTATTGGAGATTCATGATGATGAGAAACGGGAACTCTTATGATTTGGTAGCACATCAATTTTGTGTTTGATCCTTTGATTTTTGCTATCAAAGCCGATAATATTAATATATAACAAGAGATAAGCACCAGTCTTACTCAACAATGGTGGGCTTTGGAATAAAAATTAAATGTGTGTGCAGACTCAGCCAATAATTGGCAAGCCACAGCCATGGCCTAAACTATAAACCCTAAACGCACAGAGACACGCACATATAATATATTATGTATACATATTAAATGGCCTATGTTTCTGAACATCAGATCGACAGAGACACACATATTGGTGAGCCGACGAAACAGCAGAGGTTATAGTCCACAATCCTCATCCAAACACTGAAGACTGTAGTGTAAGCGTTGGTGCATTTTTAATATGAAATAATAAATAAAATTGTTATTGTTTGATTGTTAGTGGGAAATTTATTGTTGTTAGTGAGAAATTTATTGTTGTTAGTGGGAAATTAAGATGGATTCTTTTAGCCTTTCATCTTTTGTAACTCTTGTAACATTTTTCTTGTTAATTTTTGTTTATTACTATATTAACTATGGCTGATAATATTTGTTAAAAAAAAAAAAAAAACTATGGGAAATAATAAACCTACAATTAGTAGCATTTTCTCCGTCATCCTTTTATTTATTATCCCACTAGTAATTTCTTCTACAACAATTATTCTTCATTACTCCATCTTTTCCATTTTTACTTATTGGCCAAAGAAGGGTTTTCTTGTGGTGGAGCTTTGGACTCTTCCTTTTTGTGTGGATAGGTTTGAGTCACACAACGATTCAGTTGGGCTGTTCTATTCAGGGAGTGACAAGTTAATAGATATATTGCTGCTTCATAGGTTCGTGTGGCTTGAATATCCTAATTAATAAAGAGATTGAGATATCCGTGCCTCAGCCTAACTGTCTACGTGTTTTATATAAAATGGCATAATTTTCTTGTATTTTTTTCAACAGTAAGTGTGTGTGTGTGTGTGTGTATATATGGGGGCTGAATCTAGTTTACTGAACTATCAGCTATATTTGGCTGAATCCATGCTTATCTGAAAGGTGCGCACAAGGGACAAATTAACGCACGTAGGTAAGTAGGTAAAATTAGTACCAAATATTGTGGATAAAGGAGGAGGGGAGTGGTTATTTGTAAGATTTATATTAGTACTTTTTATGCTGATGAGGATGACAAAAATGGGAAGCTATCAGTCAACGTGCATGCGCATGTGATCACATTGTTATTGCTACCTTCCTCCCTTCCTTCCTTCCATTTTCTCTATAACTATTAATTGAACATGAACCTACGTTCACCTAAATAAAACCATCTTTGAAACTGCTGGTGTTCTTGATTCATATTATCGTGCAATCACACCACGATCAACAGCTCACACGATGAATTCTTACCTACATTTTTTGTACCTACAGACTACAGTTGATGAAATATCTGCACAAGAATTGCACAAAAGGTTATTAATGGATGTGATCAAACGGTTACAATATATGAATTCTACGCTTAATTAAGGATGAGTAAGAGATCAATAAACTTGTGTGTGTGAATATATGTGTGTATATACAGTTATAATTGGATGCACTAGTTGGAGATTCTTTTTTCTTTTTCTCTTGATCAATGTCTTCACCATTTATCTCTCTCGCTCGCACACATACATATATGTCTAATTAGGGGCTGAGATGCTATTGTTTAATTTAGCTACTTACTAGATCAATATTTTTTTTTACCCCCACCTAGTTTTAATCTTACTACAATTGCATGATTTTTTTTGTTTTTTTTTTATTGTAAAAAATCATCGAATTGTAGTAAGATTGTTAAGGTCATGATAATCATAGAGATTCAAAAACAATTTTGAATATATGGTATCTAACTGAATGGGGAGGAATCAACTCAGTTAGATACCATATATATAGACACACCAAACAAATTTTTAGAACTTAAAAATAAAAAAATTGTTCTTCAAAGATGTTTGAAGATATCTTTTCAGAAATGATGAATTTTGTTAATAGAATATACCAAACAGATTTGACGGATATGTGAAAAAGAAAAGTATATGACTTGGTTAGGCTCGGGTTTTAATTAATTAGTTATGGTATAACAGGACCAATTTGGGAACGAAATTTTAGGTATTTGATTGATACAGAGAAAAAAGCCAAGTATATGACTCAGTTAGGCTAGGGTTTCAATTATGGTATATGGGTCTCTAGTTTGTATCCGTCCAGGATTCATTTTATAATATATAAGTGGTGAGAGGAATTAAATTCAGAATTTCAGATATAATGGTGAATGATTTTAACCAACTAAGTTCAAATATTTAATCCCTCAAAAAAAAAAAGTTCAAATATTAAAATAATAATACGTACAACAATGTTATTATAGTATACATACATATATATATGTATATGTATGTATGTATATATGGTATCTAACTAAATCGGGAGGAATCCAACTCATTATAAAGATATGCAAGGTCTTTTGATTCTCCAATACAAGATTCACAATCTTAACAAGCCCTCTCACTCATGTGTAAAGCCATTGCACTCATGGTATCTAACTAAATCGGGAGGAATCCAACTCATTATAAAGATATGCAAGGTCTTTTGATTCTCCAATACAAGATTCACAATCTTAACAAGCCCTCTCACTCATGTGTAAAGCCATTGCACTCATGGGTCAACTTGACTCTACAACAACAACAACCAAGTATTATACCACTAGAGGGTCGGTTATATGAATTCTAAAATGCTGGTCATAGGATAAGTAACGAGATAGAGAGTGGGGCATACCTAACGACTTGACCATGCTTGTGGAAGATGTGGGAGCAACACGGGATGGGAGGGCCATCTTGATGTGAAAGTCCTGAAAAAATGTGGAAGGTTTGGTCTGTCTGGTGCCGCGACGGGGTGGAGGGGTTTGGTCTGGTGATAGAGTGATTGGTAAGGTATTTGGTGGTGGAGTTGGATTGAGTAAAGGAGATGGAGGTGGGGTGGGATCAACAAGTGTGGAAGAGTTGGTATCTAAAATGGCTTCCGTGTAAAACTTGGATGATGCGACTCAAGGTGAGAGTCCAAATCAAACTGAATAGGTGAGGGTGAAGTGTTTGATGGGGATGAGGCAGCGGAAGTGATAGGGTTTTGGAATGGAAAATGGTTTTCAAAAAACACAACATCCCTGTAAACAAATGTTTTATTCTATTTCATATCAAACAATTTATAACCCTTTTGACCATAAGAATATCCAAGAAAAATGCATTGGGTTGCACATGGGTCGAATTTAGAGGGCCTTTGGGCGTGTGTAGAAGCAAAGCATAGGCTACCATAAACCTTTAAATGAGAATAGTTAGGTGCTTTGTGAAACAATTTTTCGTAGGGTGCTTTACCTTGGAGAAGTGGAGTAGGTGTTCTATTAATGAGATAGGCTGAGGCTAAAATCGCATCCCCCCAAAATCGTTTTGGCAGACAAGCTTGAAAAAGCAAAGCCCAAGCAACATTGAGCAAGTGCCTGTGTTTACGTTCAACAACAACATTTTGTTGTGGTGTGTTGACGCAATTAGATTGATGTATAATGCATTTGAGAGCATAAAATTGGTCAAGTTTGAACTCAGGGCCATTGTCACTTCGTATGATTTGAACTTTAGTATTGAATTGAGTCTCAACCATTTGAATGAATTTGACTAAGATGTCTTTTGTGTCAGATTTATGCTTCATCAAATAAACCCAAGTGCTTCTAGTATGGTCATCTACGATGGTAAGAAAATATTTGGCACCTGAAAGAGAAGCAACCTGATAACCACCCCAGATATCAATATGCAATAATTCAAAACATGATTTGGTAGAAATAGAACTTAATGGAAAGGGCGATCTTGTTTGTTTGGCCAATGGGCAAATTAAACATTTGTCCGAATCACAAGTCTCATTATTTAAAAATGGGAATAACAAAAAGGCTTTATGATATGGGTGTCCTAGGCGTTGGTGCCAAAGCTTTGGTGAGACGGCATGGATACTGTTGCATGTTCTTTTCTTCGATGGGTCAAGGTAGTAGAGTCCCTCCCTTTCAGTTCCCTTCCCAATCATCTTCCTCGAGCGAAGGTCCTGGATGACACAAAAACGGGTTAAGAAAATGGTGACATATAAGGAATCATAGGCTAGTTTACTGATGGATATTAGATTGAGTCTAAAGAATGGCACACATAAGACATTATCAAGGATAAGGTTATGAGAGAAAAACAACTTGTCCAACATGAGTGACTTTGGCAACAGAACCATTTGGCAGTTCAACGGTATGATTATCAACGACCCGTGAGTTTGTAAGCAAACTAGGGCTGCAAACTATGTGATTCGTGGCACTACTGTCCAGGATCCAAATACTTTTGGTGCCTTTATATGGAAAAGAGAAGGCTTTACCAGAAAGTTCTTCATGACTAAAAGGATTACCGACTTGATTAGCAAAGGATGACTTATTCTTGTTCAACATTTGAAGGATTTGCTTGCAATCCTCCTGAGAGAATGAGAAACTAGGCATTGTCTCTTACTTGTCATGTTGGGAAACTTGATTCCTCTTTGAAGAAAATGGGCGATTGGATTCGATCTCAGCAGTTGCCTTCCGTTTTTTACAGAACTCAAAAATGTGTCATTTCCATCCACAAAAGGTGCACTTGAGATGTTCACGATGGTTTTTGGTGATGTGATTGGTTTTGTTGCACTTTCCACATTGCACCTCATTGTCCTCCAGCGCAGGTTCTCGCGATGAGTTCTTCACTGCAAAGACAGCAGCCTCCGGTCGTGTACTTTTCCCATTAGAAACCTCTGCCTGGCATTCATGTTGAAGGGCCAACATATATGCTTTGTTCACTGTAGGTAGTGGTTCAAGGAGAAGAGTATTGCTTTGAACCGTATCATACGATTCGTTTAATCCTATAAGGAACTTCATGGTTTTCTGAGTTTCAACATACGAGGTCATCTCGTTCTTTGTTCCACAACTGCATGCTGGAATAGAACAAAAAGTATCGCGTTCATCCTATAAACTTTTAAGTTTAGTAAAGTAAGAACTTACACTCATATTGCCTTGGATACAATCATGGATCTTATTCTCAACATGGAATAATTTAACCATATTCACATGTGAGAACCTCTCCAACAAATCGGTGCACATCTGTCGAGCATCCTTGGAGTTGATGATGCTCCCTGAAATCTTTTTCAACATGGAACCTAACAGCCATGTCTTGACCAAGTCCGAGTTTGTTTTTGACCGTTAAGGCCATATTCATGGATTGAACCCATATGTTGTTGTTGTCTTCCACTAATGGTTGTAGCACGATGATTGCACCAGGGTGGTCTGAGTGGTGGAGATAAAGCGGATGGTTGGGGTTTTTCCATTTTGAATGAACAGTCGTGCCTTGAATGGTTGACCTCGAGTCTGGCTTGTCGCCCATGATCATGTTTGCCTTAGAGCTGTGTTTTGTTGCTTTCCCATATCAATGCTTTAATACCATCTAAGAAATCAGATTATACTGAAATTGTATTTCCTTGTATATTAATTCAACTACGTTTACATTCTTATAGACATATCAGTCAACACATTCCTATTCTATTGCCTACAATCAAGGTTGACCAAAGACTAAATAAGGAAGTAAATAACTAATTATCAATTTACAATATATGGTAAATCAATAAGATATTTCTTTCTTAACAGGTTCACGTGTTCAAACACCTTAACCGATTTTCTTATCTTCAATTGCGGCAACTTCTATTTACCTCAAATATCTTTGTTCTTAATCCTATCATTTCTCGTGTGCCCACACATCCAACTAAGCATTCTCATCTTCTTTACACTCAATTTTTACACATGTTACTTTTTGACCGCCCAACATTTTGTGCCATAAAGCACTGTTGGCCTTCTTGTCGTCCTATAATATTTTTCATTAAGCTTTAGTGGCATACAACAATCGCACAACATACCTGACGCACTCTTCTACTTCATCCATTCAGCATGTATTCTATGGTTGACAGATCTCCATCTAATTCTCATTTCTTTTGCAAGATAGATCTAAGATAACGAAAGTGTTCACTCTTTGGTACTTCCTAATCTCCAATCTTCACCCCTATTTTATTTGGATTCCCCTTCCCAGTGAACGTGTACTTCATAAACTCTATCTTTCACCTACTTAGGCGAATACCTTTAGATTCCAATAGTTATGTCCAATGGTTAAGTTTCGCATTCACTCCCCCATGTGTTTCATCTATCAACACTATATCCTCTTCGAAAAAGATATGTTGCTGTGAGTAATACTTAAAAGGGTATGTAAATATATATTGTAAATATTAGGAATCCTTTATTAGGAAGGATATATGTTTGTGTCCTTTATTATTTATTGTTTCCTTATGAAACAGGGATTGTATCTTGTATATATTTTCAGTTATACAATACAATGAGAATTAAGCTATAAAATTCAAGTAGATACACCAAGGGTTATCATCTTGAATATGTCCCGTTAATTCATCCATTACCAATACAAAAAAATAAGAACTTAAAGCTGAACCTTGTTGTAATGCTATAGTTATGGGCCAACTTGGCTCTGATATTATAAAGTAATTTGAAATTTCACTACTAAACAAAGTCCTTCAATTCTACAATATGACATTCGCACTCTTAATACTGATATACACTAAGCATTATAATTTTCAAACACTAATATCAGGGTGTATCCACTTCTCTTCTCTCTATCTGTGACAAAAATGTTGAGACTCGCAGTCGTATCTATTGCCCACTGATTATCACGCATGGGCGAACCACCGTTCCAAGTCAACCCACCTATTAGCTTCCGGCCATCCAATTCATTTGCAGCTACAGCTACCTACCTACCTGATAGTATAAACCATTACCCTCCCCTCCATTTGTTCCTCAACTCTCTACCCAATCCGCGCTAGCTTCTTGCAGTTGGCCCCTCTCTCTCAATCTTCCTCCCCCACCCCCTTCCCACCCTGCTGCGATAAGCAGGACACAAACAAAGGAGCTTGGTCCAAGCAAGAAGACCTGAAGCTCATTGAATACATTCGTAAAAATGGCGAGGGTTGTTGGCGTACCCTTCCTCAGGCTGCAGGTAATTAACTATGAACTTGTATATTTCTGGATTAACAAGTCATATATATGTATATAAACATCTTTTTTGGTAATATCATAGCAAAAACATTCATCAGAAAGATAAACTATTTACAAATTAAGGAGTTAATTCCTTGATTTCTTACATTTTTAATTCCTTGATTTCTTACATTCCTCGTCAATATTTTTCTGTCTCTTCTTTCTATTTTAACTAAGCCAACAAATGCTAATTTGTTCCTTTTCTTCTTCTGATTAATTTCAGAGAACTTTAATGAGTATTAATTGCCACCTCTTTTTCTTTTTTCTTCTTTTTGCAATTTGGTTCAGGCCTCCTTCGTTGTGGTAAAAGTTGTAGGCTGAGATGGATAAACTATCTACGACCAGACCTTAAAAGAGGCAACTTTGCTGAAGATGAAGAAGATCTCATCATCAAGCTTCATGCACTCCTAGGCAACCGGTACTTGCTAGCTAATTCTTTTGAGAGAACTGATAAACACACCATGTTTTTACTTCTGCATATCTCTGTTCATTTCTATCAATTATCTTTTTTCTTTATCCAAGGGAAACCGGTCCTTACTAGCTAATTCTTTCAAGAGAACTGATTTATACACACAATATTTCTCCTCTACACATCTCTGTTTAATTCTATCAATTAATTCTTTTTTACTTCATTAAATCCAAGTGCTAAATTAAATTGGGTATGCATGAGGATAAAAGAAAAGTGTGTGAATTTTAGTTATCCCCCGTTGTCTTTTATTTCTTATGACAAATGATCCAATAAGAATAATCAATTATTACTGTATGCAATTGTACCATGCATAAATAAGTAGAGTTTACAGATTTGTTGGTGTAAACTAATTAATTTAACTATTTAGCTAATTTTTTTAGGTGGTCATTGATTGCTGGGAGATTGCCAGGACGTACAGACAATGAAGTGAAAAATTACTGGAACTCTCATTTGAGAAGAAAGCTTATGAACATGGGTATAGATCCAAATAATCATCGACCGAACAACGTCAATCTCCCTCGTCTTCATCATCAAAATTCACAAACTGTCAGTAGCACTGCAACATTGTCTGAAGCTTTAAAAAACCCTACCAATTATCAGCAGCAAGCAAGATCCGGTGGTAATAATAATTGTGACCATGAATCGGACGGTACAAGTTGCTTAGAGGATGATTCTTGTGGCCGGCTGCCTGATTTAAACCTAGACCTCACGATAACTGCTCCTTGGTCTAATCCAGTTCCTGATAACCTCAAGGAGGAGCGAAATTTCGAGTCTAAAGTGTCAAAGAAGTCATCAGAATTTGCTTCATCTACCATCCTTCCTCTCTTCAGATAATCGAATTTTCGTCCATGTGGATCGGAAGTTTCCACAAGCATTAATTTTAGCAGAAATGGCTTATGAAATTGAAATTAATTATATTGATCAATTGGAGATGTATAAAGAGTCTAATTTTGTAGAACCTACTTATCTGGGTAAAAATGCAAGATGCATATCTTGGAAAGTCAGCGTGAGATCCAAAATTACAATGCAGTTCCTTAAAAGAGCGACAAATGTACTTCCAAGAATCTCTCTTGCATGCATCTCACAATGTTGGCTTGCAGTTGCTCGGTATCATTGGACTTGAAGATAATCTATCAGTTTATAACAAGGCTTTGCAACAGATGATGATGATGGCTGAAGCTGAACGTATCAACAAGAAAGCATATTTACTTGATCGGCGATGCTGGCTAGATAGATTAGCCAATTTATTTATCATAAAGTTGGGTAAGTGATTAATAAATGTATTAGCTATGTAAATTTGTGAACATGAACATCCGAATATTCCATTTAATTACAGTATTTCTAGCTTTGATATATCTTTATTTCATTGAATCTTGTTTGAAATTGGGTTTAATCAGTAGTTCCTTCCCATAATTATTTATTGGTTATTCTCCTAATTGATTATTCTCTTTTAACTAGCTAGGATCCAAAGAAAGTGATTGCACCCCACCAAATTTTAGATCCTGTAAAAAGAACTGCAGAAAGTGCCAGTTTCGACTTAGAATGCTATCTTTTACAGCAACTATGCATAAGTAGAATACTTATTAGGCTTTTTATTCAAAATGGTCCCTGAGATTTGCATCATCCATAAGTTTGGTCCCTGAGATTTAAAATCAATAGAAGTAGTACCTGAGATTGTCCACCATCCATGATTTTGGTCCTTCCGCCGAAGCTTTTGGCTGGAAATTTGGGCAATTTTCAAAGCTTCGTAACTCAATCGTTTCTTAACCAAATTCGACCCGTAATATATCAAAATGAAGATAGGAAAGTATAGAATAAGATTATATCTATTTGAAAGTCCAATGGTTGCCAGAGATGGTCGGAAAATAGCCTCAAAATTGACTGGTCAGAGGGAAAATTGGAAAACTCGCCGGAAACTGGGTAAACTTTAAACGTTCATAACTTCTTCAATACTCAACGAAATTATGTGATTCAGAAACAAAAATCATACTTCTCGACGAGAAGAAGAGAATGATACCTTTTTTAACGGCTAAATCGCCGTGGTTTGGCCGAAAAACGGCTCAAAAGTTGCTGAATCGTTTTTCAATAGCCACTTTTGAGCCGTTTTCTGGCCAAACCACGTCGAGTTAGCCGTTGAAAAAGATACCATTCTCTTCTTCTCGTTGAGAAGTATGATTTTCTTTTTTTTTAATCACTTAATTTTGTTGAGTATTGAAGAAGTTATGAACGTTTAAAGTTTACCTAGTTTTCGGCGAGTTTCCGGCAAGTTTTCCAGTTTTCCCTCGGACCAGTCAACTTTGAGGCTATTTTCTGACTATCTCCGGTAATCATTGGGCTTCCAAATAGATATAATCTTATTCTACACTTTCCTATCTTCATTTTGATATATTATGGGTCAAATTTGGTTAAGAAACGATTGAGTTACGAAACTTTGAAAATTGCCCAAACTTTCGGCTAGAAGCTTCAGCGGAAGGACCAAAATCATGAATGGTGGACAATCTCAGGGACTACTTCTATTGATTTTAAATCTCAGGGACCAAATTTATGGATGATGCACATCTCATGAACCATTTTGAATAAAAAACCTACTTATTATATAGGGTCATTTTGGTTCCGGTCATAGTCAACTCAATTGTTAGATTGAAATCTTATTGTTTTTTATTTTTTTATCAAAGTCCTTTGACTTTGTACACCTCAACATTTTAGTATTACTATATTTCCATGTCATCTTTTTGATATCTTAAATAATAAACTGTAATTTAAAATATTGATTGCAGTCCAACATTTAAAGGATTAAAATCCAAGAATTTATGTAATTCAAAATTCTAGTATCATGAGATTCAATCAATCGATCTAGTCTAAAAGAAATATAAAATTTTAAAAATTCAATAAAATTTATGGGATCATATATGTACAAATCTCATGAATTAAGAGACTTAAAAATAAAAAATAAAAACAATTTCTACAATAAAAATTCATGCACACTGCACATGTTTTTGTGAATTTTATTGAGTAGTATTAAGGGAAATAATGTACCCCATGAATTCTTACATACAAAAGCAATGTACCCATGAACTTAGACCAAAAATAATGTATGTACCCATAACATAAATAGCATATGGGTACACACCAAATTTACAAGAAAACTCATGGGTACATTTAAAAACTCAAGGAAAAGAATGTACATCATACCACATTGTTTTATAGACATGCATATGTGGGTACATAAAATGCAGCAACCTTAAAAACCATTTTACATAATATTCTCCAAAAACTTTGTACCCATATATTTATGTAAAACGAATTTGAACCAACCAAAACATATTATAGCAATAGATATATTAGAAAAAAATATAAAGAACAAATGAAGATGACTTTAGAATGCTACAGTTTTCACATAGCCCGCTCATCTACAGTCTCTGCATGTTTGAATCAACTAGATTCCTTGAGAAAGTGATGCCTGCATTGCCTTGCCTATGCCACAAAAATCTCACAAGCTGATAAAACCATTGATGCTAATTTGTATTTTAAGCACAATAGGTTTATTCAACATATATGCATTGGATCAATTCAGGAATGGAGAAAAAGTGGAGAAAATTGGGTTTGGGGTGTTGTATACTCCGGAAGTGCATAGGGGAAGAAGAATGGAGGAGTTCAAATGGATTTTCCTTGTTTTAAACTTACTCATATAGTTTATTTTACCTTAAATGCAAAAAGGGATGAGATTTCATTTATGATGATATGTAATATTTTAAATACTAAAATGATGACATGGAATAAGTCAAATGACCTTGATCTAAAATAGAAAAATAATAAGATTTCAATCAATGTAATATGAAAATAAAGGATGGGAACCTAATTTTTCCTATTATATATCTCGGGCCAAGCTAAGATATGGTCTAGATATATATTGTAATTTGGTAACTAAACACATGGTGAAGATTCTATTATGCTCCGGTGTATGACATTGCATCAAACGAAGAGGGTTAGATGGGCAGTCAAGAATTCAATAGTAAGTATCCAACTGCCAAGGAGTTCGATATATTCTATCAGGTTCACCAAGTGTGCATACTAGAGAAACTGAACAAATAGTAAAGTTTCTTTCAATATGCATTCCAAGATGATAACATTAATAGCAACTCTGTTGAGAGTGAGGTGAGACTAAAACTTTAAGCCAGTAATAACCATGCCTGTTGATGTGGTGGTTTCAGCCACATAATGTGCCACTAGTTAGTCCGGTATTGTCAATTATTAATGACACGTTGTTGTGTTATGGTAATCCAATTGAGTTGGAATACGTTAGAGGGGAACCAAAAGTTAGAATATGAAGATTGATACATCATGCGCGCGCACACACAGATATATGTTTGATACATTTAATAGATGTTGGTATGCGTTCAGATTCAGCTGCTGGATTTAAAAAGAGTTAAAATACCGAACATTCAAAGGAGACAGATCCAGGACCAGGGCAGTAGAGAAATTACTGGATAGTGTGCCTCTAAGTTGCGTTTTAGTACTTTCAGACTTTCACTTTCAGTAGGTAGTTGCATGCGCACCCCGCTACCGACCAATAGTAGATCTCGAAATGTACTTGTATTTGAAATACATACATACATACATATATATATAACTAAATGACATGGAAGTTAAAAATTGAATTATTACTTCAATATTAATTAACGTGCTTATTTATTATTGGTAACATATCATTTAGTTCATAAATTCAGTCTATAAATTTAGTCTACCTAGAATTACTCATATATTATTAGACAGAAAACTAAATAGTACACATGATGCATTTTGTACATTTATCGTTGACATATATATATATATGTTGATGCCTGATATCGACCCATATCTGCCATTCAATATGGAGTACGTTCGAACAGATGGAAGAACTAACAGTCCCATTTTGGTAATCTTCCCATGTTAGTTATATATCTCTTTTGTGATGTGAGTGTTCAAGGTCTTAATTTCCTCATTCCGCTTAATTTGTTCTTCTCAATTTTGTTTTGTAAATGACCTTAATTTGTTCGAAGGACAACAATGTGGTATTTAGGTTAGTTGGGTACCATTGGATGCGCGCTAGATTCTTGTAAAGGGGCAAGAAACTTCATAGACACGAAATTGAAAACGCTCAACACATTTTTGAATTCAATCAGTAATCCGAATGTAATATTCATACTCTCAACATGAATAACTATAATTTATAACTAACTCGTAGTATAAAGTTGAGCTTAAGCTTTTGGGCATTGATATCGAGGTTGAAAGTGTGAGTATGTGAAGTATTGTCTTACATCCGAACGTATTTACAGTAGTTGTAATTATCAATTAGTTTTGTAGTAGAAATTCAACTTCCTTCATAGTACCATACACATGAATGACCGTGTGAGAATGTGCAAACCGCGTGAGAATGTGGAGATGTTATCCCATATAGAAAAGTTAAAGGGATCTTTATAAAGAGTTGAACTACCACTTTTATTGCTAATTGAGTTTATGTTGCAACTATAACTTCTTTTAGAAAGAAATATTATATTAGTCTTTTTTTTGTTTTTTTTACATAAATGGTAGTCTAGTGGTTGAAGACGAATATCAGGTTCATATTCGATACGGTACATCCTGGGTTCCATTCCTAACACTAATGAATTACACAATTGTGTCCAGAAAAGGCTAACGCCTTTGTGAATCTTTCATGCCCCCTGAAAGGGCAAACTGTTATAATCAAACCATCAACTAGTTCTTTTCTTTCTTTTTTTTTTGATAAAAACCTTAAGTAAAAGTTCTTAATAACTTAAACTACAAAGTTTTCATTATATAAATATATACTGAATAATCTCAAATGTTTTATTAATTACAAAACATACTCAAGAATCAAAAGACTTCGGGAAATATATTGTGGGGTCTACGATTGAGATTGTTGACTATATTATGTACTGATTGTCCCCCAATCTTGACATGGATGGCTAAGTAGCTCAACGTTGTCGTTGTCATGTAAATACAATAATGACTACTCTCAGTTTTTGTTTTTGTTGTTGTTGTTGTTGTTGTTGTGGGGAGGGGGGCGGTGAGGGTTTAGGACATCTCCAATCGAAAGAGTTATATTTAGGCTCTGTTTAGATTATGGTTCTGCGAGAAATTATTTTTCCAATAAACAGTGTCATACTATATTTATATACAATCTCCAATATAAAGGGGCTAATTTTTAAGTTTGTGCTTTAATTTTATCGGTTAATTAAATTAAACTATCATATTAAAATAAGATTTTTAGATATATTTTGAGGGTCACTTGTCGCTAAATGTTGTTTTAAGTTTCATGTTATCAAATATTTTAATTTTACTTGCATGTTAACAATTTTGGACATTAAAATGAGGTAAGATAGTATGGACTGATGAAAATGGTGTATAAATGGCTTAGGTATTTGTAGGAAAAATTAGAATTTTTAATTTTTTTTAATTTTGTCTTATAAAAAAAAGGCTACATGACGTCAGCTAGTAGCACAATTGGTACCAACTTTCAAGGCCAGCTAACTGGCTATGTTTGCCCAGCCCTCTAGCCATTTGGCTATATTTTGACCTGGTGGGTCCCATATTTTTTTGGTCCAGCCCTCCATTGGAGATAGTGTAGATATGGCTTAGGTATTTATAGGGAAAAATTAGAAATTTTAATTCTTTTTTTAAATTTTGTCTTAAAAAAGAAAAGAAAAAAAGGCTACATGATGTCAGCTAGCAGCACAATTGGTACCAACTTTCAGGGTTGGCTATGCTTGCCTAGCCCTCTGGCCATTTGGCTATATTTTGGCCTAGTGGGTCCCACATTTTTTTGGCCCTACGGGCTATGTTTTGGCCTATAACCATTTGGCAGGCTTGGTTGGAGATAGCCTTAACACGCAGTAGCTAGCTCGCTAGCTAAGAAAATAACTTCTCAGTTCCAAGCCTAACATAGTAATTTTATTGAAGGTGATACTAGAGAGATTATCTATTTGAATATATTTGTAATTCACATAATGTGATGCTTAATTGATGGTTGAATTCCTTGTTTATATATAATTAAAGAAGGTATCCAACTATCAACGTCACATCATGTGATTTTAAAATATGATCACCCTCCCCTAGCATTTTCTTTGATAAATGATCCACGATTCTATCTGTGGGGATGTGATTATGTGTGTCCACTCTCCATCTAGCAACTTTTATATCCAATGATTTAAGTGGATATCACGTTCACAGAGTTTTCATTTTATAAATATATAGAGCCACACCAACACATATTTTAAACCATTATTAGAGTAGTGGGAGGAGGAGGAGGAGGTTTGAGGAGTTCATGTTTTGAATATGATATTGAGAAAAGAGTACAAATAGTCATCATACACTTCCTATAAAGTGTTAATCACTTAACAAGTATTACTAATACCTTAAAAAAGGAAGCAACTATATGTTAATTACCAAATTAATCAAATAAAGGAACAATTATATACGTAGGTAAGCAAACCAATTATGAGCACATTTGATATACCATGATATATAAGATGCGATCTTCAATATATTGTTAGATTCAATTTTTACCTTAGGTTGAGTGTGCGGTACTCTAACTCCGATCTCAGGATACTATTGGCTGATGGAGATTAAAGCAAATAGTTTGTCCCTTTAAGTGTGTGTGCACGCGTATATGTATCGTGCATGTTAGTTGTTCCTTATAAGTTGCCTAAGAAAAAATTAAGACTTTAATTTGTTTAAATAAAATTAAACTTTAAAACAAAGGGTTGAATCGAACTTGTAAACAATACCACCCTCTGATCAAAAAAAAAAAAAAAAAAAAAAAAAAAAAAAACTTGTAAACAATACCACGGTCCATTTCAATTTCTTTTGCAATTATACATTTACATAAGATAACCATTAATTTTAAGTGTGAATTGGCGAAGTCGAAATTTTAAATTATTCTAATGGTATTTAAACTTAGGAACAAGGGAGTGAGTATATTGTCCTAACAAACTGATATAACTCACATCTATGTAAAATTTACAATTTTTATTTTGCTGATCATTAGCAGGTTGAGTGTGAATTAATCTGTTGAAAACGAATGGCTCATTGTAATTGCCTTGCCTGAACACAGGCACTAGAGAGGCTGGTAACAATGGCTGCAGGTGATGGATTGGATATTCGTTTGAGGTTAAGCCCAAATACATGCATCTGCGAATATATACATATCTGACTTAGAAACTCAAAAGATTTCTCCATCAAATGACCAAGCTAATCCTCTGTCCTCACTATCACACAAACTATTAATTATGCATTTTAAATTAATATCCGCCACTCCCACTGATTGCATTCCTCATATAGTTTGCCTTCAAAAAATAATATTGAATATAGTTTCTTTCTCCATATGCATAGACATGCTGAAAAGTTACAACTATTATTGTTGTTCTTTATCGTCAGATAAGTCAGAAAAATTAAGACGATGAGTAAGAAATCATTTTACCATCTTGTAAGTCGTATTTGTTACCGCGTGTATGATTGATGTTTTATGCATGCATGTTCACATTCCTTTTTTCTCTCTCTTTTCATTACCATGTATAATTCAGGCAGTGGCAGATGCATTGAGGGGCAGGGGGTCAGTTGACCTTCCGAATTTTGGTGAACGTTTATAGATACCTTGAGTGTTGATCTTTTGAACTTCGGTGAATGTTCCTAGATACCTTGGGTGATGCTCTTTTGAAGATTACAGTTCGCTTCATACATGTCCTCCAACATCATCATTTTTGGACAAACATATTAATGGGATGCAATGATATCAAACATTATTAGTGTGTTTCTTTGTTAAGCATTTATATAGGAGCAGCTTTGGAACATGTGAGTTACCCTCTCGCAAATGAAGCATTAACAGGTGTGCAGTATACCTTTCCAAATAATTTCGGCCTACCAAAATTCGATGAAATGACAATATACATACTATTTCTGGTATAAAAAAAATTACGCGCTGCACGGACTATTCTTGCTGACCTCCTAAATTTAGGTACCACTTTTTCAAGTATTTGTGCCCATGCGTTACAGATATAGCATATCACGGTAACCACACACACACATATCAATTCATGACAGAAACATAGATGCGTGGTCGTGTAAAATACAGACTGATAGATTGACAAAACGAGTACTACCTGATCATTATTGTTGGTCGTTTTCTGGATTTAATAATATTTGTGGAATTGTGGATAACCACGAAGAACAAATCAGCAAATCCTTTTTTGTCTAAGTTCGAGTCAGGTCTGAGAGATAAGATTTGATATGGTATATATGAATGATACAACCAATGACCGTCCAAGACACATCCAAAACAGACCACGAAGATGTTTTAAACATTTCAAAATATGAATTTTAACGAAAAAATTTCAGTACGGTTTATTATAACAAAAAATTACATTTTTATACTAAAAAGTTAATTATAGTATTATTCACTTTACTATTTATTTTATCTTTATCATTAAAATTCAAAGTATTCAAGTTATTTTCATTAGTTTTCCTTTCAAAATATTATGGTTGAATCAATCTTTGACCTATGAGAAGATTAAAACAACAATTATGCCCAACAAATTGAAAGAAGATATATATTTTTCCCAAAAAAATATATAGCTAGATTAATACCTGTATCGGCAATTAGCTAGTGACAATATATTATGCACACACAGATATAAAATCTTTATATGTGGATAGAGGAATTTTTGTTTCTCGTATATATTCAAAAGGATGTGATATCCATACACCTCTTTTTATTTCTCACACACCATTTTAATTTTTGGGCGTCAGATCGGATGAAATGAAGAATATCAACGGACAGAAATTAACAAGGGTGTGTGAGAAGTAAAAATGAGTGTGAATAGCACACCCCATATTAAAATATGAAGATAAGACCACACACACTATGAATCTATGTGTGTTAACCATGAATTTTGTGTCATCGTCTCTTTAGATTTCTTATTTGCTCTTTTGTTTTGGTGGTTAAAAGAATTCGAAATAAGTTAGGATATGAAAGTTAAAGAGTCTCACATCGGTCAAATGAGAAACCTTGTAATAGCTTATAAGTTAGGATACTGGCAATTGATTTTATGGTGGATCCTCAACTTTCTTCGTGGTATTAGAGCATGTTGGCTCACGTGTGAAGCCTGTTGATGCACAAAACCGGAGGTCTTGGAACAACGTAAATCCGACCGTGAATCTGCATATAATGTAAATGACACAAGATGTATCGTGGTTCACTCCAAGGTTTGGGCTACGTCCACACTAATTGTATTGTATTTATCTGAGAAGTGAGGGAGAGAGAGCTCTGAGAGTGAGAGCTTTGAGAGGGGTGAGGAGCCTTAGGAATTGGCCTCCCCTAATTGTGAGGGTGATGGGTCATTTTATAGAATAAGGACTCCTCACTTATTACATATTTGTCATTTTCCTTTATCACATAATTACATTTAAGTCCCTCGAGTATTTGTACGAGATCTAAATACGAGGCCCTAAATATGGTATAAACAGTAGTCCCCCAAGTCTTCAGTCAAGAGAGTATTTTGGCTGGAGACTTGAAATTCAGTCCATGTGTGGGCCGAAGTAACTAGATGTTGTCTTGAACTGATGTTCGATGTGAGGCGGTGTTGATGCTCAACTATCACATGTTGCGAGGCTGCTCGGCTTGTGGCTTATGTTGCCTTGGTTGGCTCGACTTGTGGCGTTGAAGGTGAGGGAGTCCCTTTTATAGAATAAGGGCTCGCTCCTCAATACATAAATGATGGGCTAGATTTGATGCTCGTGCCGTGGCGGTTGCTCAGTAGGCGGTGATGCTCTCTAATGGTGGTGAGGGAGTCCCTTTTATAGAATAAGGGCTCGCTCCTCAATACATAAATGATGGGTTAAGAGTGATGTTCGCAGCGAGGCGGTTGCTCAGGCGGTGTTGCTCTCTAATGAAGATGAGGGAGTTCCTTCTCAATACATAAATGATGGGCTAGAGTTGATGCTCGCGGTGATGCGGTTACTCAGTAGGCGGTGATGCTCTCTAATGGTAGTGAAGGAGTCCCTTTTATAGAATAAGGGCTCGCTTCTCAATACATAAATGATGGGTGCTTTCTAATGAAAGTGAGGGAATCTCTTTTATAGAATAAAGGCTCGTTCCTCAGTACATAAATAATGGGTTAAGTCCCCCAAGTATTTTTCATGCGGCCCAGTTGAGGCCCAATATATGATGTATAGTGTAGTGCCCAAGTCTTCGATCAATAGAGTATGTTGGCTGGAGACTTCAAATTGAATCCATGTATGGGCCGAAGTGGCGGTTGTTCGGATGAGGTATTTGTATACCCTGCACTGAAGCTTTGCAGGTGAAGCTTTGCAAGTGAAGCTTTGCAAGTGAAGCTTTGAAGCTAGAGCTCTGAAGCTTTTGAAGCTAGAGCTTTTGTAAATAAAGCTTTTGAAGCTGTAGCTCTGTAAATGAAGCTTTCGAAGCTAGAGCTTTTGTAAATGAAGCTTTTGAAGCTAGATTGACATGAGTGATGCTTATGAGTGTTTGATTGACATGAGTGATGCTCATGAATGTTTGATTGACATGAGTGATGCTTATGGATGTTGACATGAGTGATGCTCGTGAATGTTGACATGAGTGATGCTCATGAATGTTTATGTATGATTGACATGAGTAATGCTCATGTATAATATGAAGTAATGGACATACTTTTGATCACCTGGTTGGTGGCATGAAGGAGAGTACGGGTTGTACATTTCACCACTTGGTTGGTGGCATGAATGGCTAGTTGCCAAATGATATTAGAGTACGGGTTGTACATTTCATCACCTAGTTGGTGGTAATAGCGGTAAGTTGCCGAATAATTTTGAAGTACCGGGCGTACTTTTGATCACCTGGTTGGTGATAATAGAGGCAGGTTGTCGAATAATTTTGAAGTACCAGGCGTACTTTTGATCACCTGGTTGGTGGTAATAGAGGCAGGTTGTCGAATAATTGTGGAGTACTGGGCGTACTTTTGATCGCTTGGTTGGAGCTATTTTGGGCTTATGGGCCTTCGCCCTCTACACAACATTCCAGGCCATTTATTTTGGGCTTTGCCGTTTTTTTTTTTTACCCTCTGATGGGGTTTATATAGATATCTCCGAAAGATACAAAAAAATAAATTACATCATTCAAAAATAAGAAAAGTAAATCACATCTTTCTGGTGGGATGTTTATTCCTTGTTTTTGCAATGTCACCATGTGCTCTCGCATAGGAAAGCCTCTCTTTTGCTTCCTGCTTTTTCTCAGTTTTTTTTTATGTTTTGCTTTTGCTTTTGTTTCTGTTTTTCTGCTTTGTTTCCCACAGCTTTTCTGCTTTTCAAAACTGCAGGGGTTGGATTCCTTCTGCTTGCTGGGAAGAAAAAGTAGGGAAGCATGATAGGAAAACCATAAAGTCGCACTACTGTCGCCAACCAATTGCCTTTTACTTTTCCTTTTCTCTTTTCCTGTTTCTGAAATATTCTCCCAACAACATCATGATCTTTTTTTTTATTCCTTTCCCCTGATCTCGTCATCTTCCGCTCGTAACACTGGCCCAACAGACAAAATGCCATCTTAACACTGTTACCTCTTTCGGCGACTTCCTCATCTTCAGATTGTATGAGCACACATTGACAAAAACTAACAGCAAGAAAGGAAAGAAGATGGAAATCTCTCTCGCATCACTTTCTCTCTCCTCAGCGCAAGAAACAGGACCATTTATTGTTGCTGCTATTCTAGATGCAGTGGAAGTAGAGCTGGATCTCCGCCTGAAAGGTAAGATGGGAGCGACCTTTGCCTGAAAGGGACGTTTCACAGTGATCTCAGACCTCCTGTTCTCAAACAGTCTCCAGCTCCAGTGACACAAACAGTTTGGCCGTGGCCGGAAACTGATGAGCTATCGGCATGCATCCTGGTTTTTCATTGTCAGGGAGATAGTGATTGAGTTGACGCTGGTCGCTGTTGCTACTACATGTCTTGTCCGTGAGATGAGAGAGGGGAGAGGAGAAAGTGCTTCATCGGCATGCTGTTGCTGCTGCATGTCTCGTCTTTCTTCGAGCCCCCTCCATGAGTTCCCAGGCGTTGATAACCTCCGGATCTTCCCGGGGCGGTGAAGATTTCATCGTGACCCTTTTGCTCTCTGCCATGCAATCTTTGATGAGTTGTTGGCCGTTTTCGAGGTTCAGAACGCCGTAAGTGCTGGAAGTGAGAGAGGCGACGTGGTTGATGACGTATTCGCCGCCGCCATTGTTACTTTCTTTCTTGAACAGTTTCGATGAAGCGCAGCCCATTGACGAGTGGGGATGGGATCTTTGAATCCAGAAATATCCGGAGAGGCAGGGACGGCAGTAGCGTGGTCTGTGTAGGAGCCATAGTCAGTGTAGCTCTCGATGATGATGTTGTCCTGGTCAAAGTGGCTGTTGGGGGCGTGGAGATTGTCACCGTCCATGTTGAACGCGTCGAAGGAAGCCATTTTTCGCGGTGGTGATTTCTTCCTCTTTGTCTTCCTGTCGCTTTGAACTTGGACGTCAGACGCATTGTTTATTTAATACTCTGTGATTCAACACTTGGACGTCCCTGGTTTGACCATTCAAAGAAGAAAATAGGAGAGCCGGTGCTTGTCATGGCTTAGATGAGAGAGAGAGGGAGAGGAAGATCTGAGAATTATGAAGCTTGGTTGTAGCTGTTGCCGTGACGGGAAGCCGGAGCAGAAGGCACGGGTTTTGCAGTGACTGTGCAGGTGTTTGGTTCTTGGTTTCTGCAGATTCACGGTGGAGGTGAAGAAATGAAAGAGAACCGACACAACCTTTCGTATTGTTTTCCACAGACGGCGCCAAATGTTGATGCACGAAATCAGTGAGGACTTTGGTACAACAGAAAGTGTTAAGTTTGTGACCTTTGCTAGATTGCTCCTGTCACTAGTGTAGATAAGTAAGTAAATGGATAGGGACAGGGAAGCAAACACAAGATGTACGTGGTTCACCCAGATTGGCTACGTCTACCGAATAGAGGAGTTCTCATTAATTGTGAAGGGTTTACACAAGTACATAAGTTCAAGCTCTCCTTTAATGAGTACTAGTGAATGATTTAGTACAAATAACATTAGGAAGGCTATAGAGTCTTACATCAGTAAAAGGAGAAACTTTGCAAGAGCTACTTCCTAAATTGCCAATTAATTTTATGGTGTAACCTTAACTTTCTTCATACATACATTAATTTTAGAGGTTGCAAAAGCGACGACTTGTAACACATTGTTGATCAATGAATTCATGAAGCAATTGAGCCGCCCATACCTCTTCATTTACATCGAAAGATCTACAAAGCTACGTGATACTCAATGGTTTAATTAGTAAGTTAATACAAGAAATCAAAACTCTAATATTGGCGTAAAGCATGGACGTATGGTTAATCACAAGTCCCTCCCATGCTTATAGACTTCTAATATGTCCAATCCTTTAACCTTAATTAAGTAGAGCTGCAATTACCATTAGTAAGTATTATTTTGCTTTCATGTTCTTGATGAGATTATTTAGTAATGCTGTCAATATGTCGCTTGGCACTTGGCAGCATGTTCTTCTTCTAATGAAGCGGTCTATGTGGCTGCACGTCATTCGTTGGTTAAATTAAGGAATCCATACAAAATAAAGATTAAAGAAAAACCCCTCCTTTCCAATCTAATGATCTGTTGAAATACTAATATTTAACTAAAGGAGATGATTATTTACAAGAGGAATATTTTAAGCAAATTTCTGGTTACTTCTTTTATATTTAAAGCAAATTAAGCTACTTAAATCAGCCGGCAACAGCTCAATGTTGTCAAGGTCAAGCCAAGTTAGCATTTGACTTTCTTACATTAGACAAGATCACAAATATTCATTGAACTGTAAAAAGCGAAAATTTTATGAAAAATCAATGGAAATATATATGCTCAAAAGAACTCGTTACAAATTCTGAATTAACAGTAGAACCCTAGTGATATTACACCGACAATAAACGGCATTAATCTATGGTTTATATATGATACGTTTTCTAATATTAATTAATTATAAATTTTAATAGGTTTTACTTTTTCATAATTTTCCAAATTAATCGACGAGAAATTCATCTTGATGCAGGCTAATGTCAAATTTTATATTTGGAGTGCATGAATCAAGCCGTTTTTATTGCTTTATAACCATAGGGATTAGGGGCAGGGCTTGAGCTAATCGACTGTCTTATGGCATAGGCAACCCTAGCAACAAACCTTCTACTATTATTGATTAATTATATTATTACTATCTCCTATCCGCAATTAGGGGCGTCTAATAACGCTGTTACAATAATAATAAATTAAAAGTAAACCTTCAGACACCAAGAACAGCCCGAGTGCAAACCTCTTATAGTTTGAAGTGTTCATATACTTTTTTTTCTGGTGAAGGGATAATTCCATAAACACATTGAAAAGGTACGTCATACTTGATTAAATCATTACTTTGTTAATGCTTTAATTAGGGATTTAAACTCATACTTGTTTAAATCCATAAACAATAATGCAGATGACAGGGGATATAATGCGGGAAAAAAAATGTGAAACCTTTACAGCCTTGCAACGAACAGGAGGCCCCCTCTTTTGAATTTGTGTCAAGAAGGAAAAAAGGTGGCAATAACAAAGGGGAGGAGTGTTTTATTTATTTAACTAGGTCTCAACTTCACAAATATATCGTCATCCACGTCTTAGCAGGTTGAACTCTAAACCTCCTCCGACTAAATGAAAATAAATATATCACCAACTCTACTAATAGAGGAGGAGTCCATCCATTATATATTAATATTATACATATTGCGCCTGAAATGGCTTTAGTTTCATCGTCAATTTTTTGGAAGAGAAGTGACTTTCATTATTTTTAGCCTCTTGCACTACTGTTTAATCTTGCTCATTGATCCGTTTATTTTATTTAATTTGATAACCATAAATAAAGACATATGTCAAAAACTAAAACGGGTGCAGAAATCATTTCTCCTCTTAACCCAAACTATTAAAATATGGCTCACTTTGTAATGTATTTCAACGACCCGAATCGTCTATCTTTTAATTCTTACTTCAAAAATTATGTCTACCAAAATTACCCAAATCCGAAACAATATAATTGTTGGATTACGAGTTTAGAGTTTCTTTGTAGAACAGTATTCGTCCATTTACTTCACTACAAATGAATGTCTTAATTATTTTAGATTTGTCTAATTTTTTTGCAAGAATAATTTATCAATAATATTCTAAAAGATACACAGTTCAAAAAATATGTTACAAAGTAAGCTCAACAAAAACGTGTGTAAAAAAAAAATCGTGTCACAGATACGCTGCCATTAAACAATGTAATTTACAGTTTAGTCTGATGGAATTGTTAAAATCAATGAGAAATTTTTCATTGTGACAGGAACACGAGTGGTACACCACATGTTATTATATATGTGGTGGAAAGTTTAATTTTTTAAGTTATTAATTTTTTTAACACACATATATTACTCTTTATACAATGACACATGATGTACTACTTTATATTCCGATTCCGATGACATTGAAAAATTTCTCCAAATCAATAACATTAAGCCTCAAATGTCCAATAATATTTTAATTGGAAACGCCAACTGTATCCTCTTGTTTTCTTTGCCCTCCGTTCAACACTTTTTCCTCACCGTGATTCTCGCATTCTTCACTCACTCTCTTATATCTCTCCTTCCTAAATTCATTCCAATCTCTCTCTCTCTCTCTCTCTCTCAATTTTCTGATTAAATCCCTAATCCCATGACCGCCGGCCATTTCGATCCCATCACCTACTTTGTTCATGTCCTGCTTTTAGACGCAGAACCATCCTAAAGCCAAACAACAATCCCAGAGACAGATAGAAAACAGAAGGACCCAATGGCCGGAGCAGTAGCCGGCGGCATCCACCGTCCGTCGGAGCTACTGCAATTACTCAACGCCGTCGTTGGTGCGAGCAAGTTCGGCGGCGGCGTTACCGGCATGTTTAAGAAGGACTGCACCGATCTGGTCCGGCGGATCGCCCTGCTGACGCATTTGTTCGAAGAGATAAGGGTGTTTAAAGGCAGTGAATTTGGACCGTTGGATGCGTCGACTTCTTCCACGAATTCCGGTCCGACGGAATCCTGGTTGTCTGATCTGGTGGTCGCCCTCCAGGCCGCCAAGAGCCTCGTTTTGCTTGCCTCCAACTTCACTTCCAATTTTGCCCCTCCCCCGGTCCCCGCCAATCACAATGTACATTTTCTCTCTCTTTTAAGTTCATAATTTTTCGCAAAATTTTGTTGATTTAATTTTGTTTGAATGAAAGTTTCGATCTTTTATTTTATATAATTTAAAGGACGAAGCGAGCAAGAAGATAAGCTTCCAGTTCCAATGCGTGACGTGGAAATTGGAGAAGGCGTTGGGCGACATACCGTACGACCAGTTCGACATCTCCGAGGAAGTTGAAGAACAGGTAACTGACTTAAGCCTGTCAATGTCTACTACGTTGCTCATATTTTTCACTATACTTAATTATCATTATGTTCATAACCCATTAATTAGTATAATTTTATAATAAAATGAAACTTTTTTTTTAAATTTCTTGGCGAATTTTAGGTTGAATTGGTTAGAGCCCAGTTGAGAAGAGCGATAGAAAGGTATGGGTTTTCCATGAAAGGGAGAACGATGTCGTTTGATTGCCTCTCCCAGTCTCTGGTGGAGTCTGGAAAATGGGTGTATGTAGAGAACAATGCAAAGACGATTGGCAATATTCCCAGAAGCTTTAGTGCTGATTCTACTGACGAGATGGTGATTCGTAAAACC
>VIEB01000604.1:0-14858 GCA_006547085.1 Malus baccata | reverse complement strand
GATGGGGTTTATATAGATATCTCCGAAAGATACAAAAAAATAAATTACATCATTCAAAAATAAGAAAAGTAAATCACATCTTTCTGGTGGGATGTTTATTCCTTGTTTTTGCAATGTCACCATGTGCTCTCGCATAGGAAAGCCTCTCTGTTGCTTGCTGCTTTTTCTCAGTTTTTTTTTATGTTTTGCTTTTGCTTTTGTTTCTGTTTTTCTGCTTTGTTTCCCACAGCTTTTCTGCTTTTCAAAACTGCAGGGGTTGGATTCCTTCTGCTTGCTGGGAAGAAAAAGTAGGGAAGCATGATAGGAAAACCATAAAGTCGCACTACTGTCGCCAACCAATTGCCTTTTACTTTTCCTTTTCTCTTTTCCTGTTTCTGAAATATTCTCCCAACAACATCATGATCTTTTTTTTTATTCCTTTCCCCTGATCTCGTCATCTTCCGCTCGTAACACTGGCCCAACAGACAAAATGCCATCTTAACACTGTTACCTCTTTCGGCGACTTCCTCATCTTCAGATTGTATGAGCACACATTGACAAAAACTAACAGCAAGAAAGGAAAGAAGATGGAAATCTCTCTCGCATCACTTTCTCTCTCCTCAGCGCAAGAAACAGGACCATTTATTGTTGCTGCTATTCTAGATGCAGTGGAAGTAGAGCTGGATCTCCGCCTGAAAGGTAAGATGGGAGCGACCTTTGCCTGAAAGGGACGTTTCACAGTGATCTCAGACCTCCTATTCTCAAACAGTCTCCAGCTCCAGTGACACAAACAGTTTGGCCGTGGCCGGAAACTGATGAGCTATCGGCATGCATCCTGGTTTTTCATTGTCAGGGAGATAGTGATTGAGTTGACGCTGGTCGCTGTTGGTACTACATGTCTTGTCCGTGAGATGAGAGAGGGGAGAGGAGAAAGTGTTTCATCGGCATGCTGTTGCTGCTGCATGTCTCGTCTTTCTTCGAGCCCCCTCCATGAGTTCCCAGGCGTTGATAACCTCCGGATCTTCCCGGGGCGGTGAAGATTTCATCGTGACCCTTTTGCTCTCTGCCATGCAATCTTTGATGAGTTGTTGGCCGTTTTCGAGGTTCAGAACGCCGTAAGTGCTGGAAGTGAGAGAGGCGACGTGGTTGATGACGTATTCGCCGCCGCCATTGTTACTTTCTTTCTTGAACAGTTTCGATGAAGCGCAGCCCATTGACGAGTGGGGATGGGATCTTTGAATCCAGAAATATCCGGAGAGGCAGGGACGGCAGTAGCGTGGTCTGTGTAGGAGCCATAGTCAGTGTAGCTCTCGATGATGATGTTGTCCTGGTCAAAGTGGCTGTTGGGGGCGTGGAGATTGTCGCCGTCCATGCTGAACGCGTCGAAGGAAGCCATTTTTCGCGGTGGTGATTTCTTCCTCTTTGTCTTCCTGTCGCTTTGAACTTGGACGTCAGACGCATTGTTTATTTAATACTCTGTGATTCAACACTTGGACGTCCCTGGTTTGACCATTCAAAGAAGAAAATAGGAGAGCCGGTGCTTATCATGGCTTAGATGAGAGAGAGAGGGAGAGGAAGATCTGAGAATTATGAAGCTTGGTTGTAGCTGTTGCCGTGACGGGAAGCCGGAGCAGAAGGCACGGGTTTTGCAGTGACTGTGCAGGTGTTTGGTTCTTGGTTTCTGCAGATTCACGGTGGAGGTGAAGAAATGAAAGAGAACCGACACAACCTTTCGTATTGTTTTCCACAGACGGCGCCAAATGTTGATGCACGAAATCAGTGAGGACTTTGGTACAACAGAAAGTGTTAAGTTTGTGACCTTTGCTAGATTGCTCCTGTCACTAGTGTAGATAAGTAAGTAAATGGATAGGGACAGGGAAGCAAACACAAGATGTACGTGGTTCACCCAGATTGGCTACGTCTACCGAATAGAGGAGTTCTCATTAATTGTGAAGGGTTTACACAAGTACATAAGTTCAAGCTCTCCTTTAATGAGTACTAGTGAATGATTTAGTACAAATAACATTAGGAAGGCTATAGAGTCTTACATCAGTAAAAGGAGAAACTTTGCAAGAGCTACTTCCTAAATTGCCAATTAATTTTATGGTGTAACCTTAACTTTCTTCATACATACATTAATTTTAGAGGTTGCAAAAGCGACGACTTGTAACACATTGTTGATCAATGAATTCATGAAGCAATTGAGCCGCCCATACCTCTTCATTTACATCGAAAGATCTACAAAGCTACGTGATACTCAATGGTTTAATTAGTAAGTTAATACAAGAAATCAAAACTCTAATATTGGCGTAAAGCATGGACGTATGGTTAATCACAAGTCCCTCCCATGCTTATAGACTTCTAATATGTCCAATCCTTTAACCTTAATTAAGTAGAGCTGCAATTACCATTAGTAAGTATTATTTTGCTTTCATGTTCTTGATGAGATTATTTAGTAATGCTGTCAATATGTCGCTTGGCACTTGGCAGCATGTTCTTCTTCTAATGAAGCGGTCCATGTGGCTGCACGTCATTCGTTGGTTAAATTAAGGAATCCATACAAAATAAAGATTAAAGAAAAACCCCTCCTTTCCAATCTAATGATCTGTTGAAATACTAATATTTAACTAAAGGAGATGATTATTTACAAGAGGAATATTTTAAGCAAATTTCTGGTTACTTCTTTTATATTTAAAGCAAATTAAGCTACTTAAATCAGCCGGCAACAGCTCAATGTTGTCAAGGTCAAGCCAAGTTAGCATTTGACTTTCTTACATTAGACAAGATCACAAATATTCATTGAACTGTAAAAAGCGAAAATTTTATGAAAAATCAATGGAAATATATATGCTCAAAAGAACTCGTTACAAATTCTGAATTAACAGTAGAACCCTAGTGATATTACACCGACAATAAACGGCATTAATCTATGGTTTATATATGATACGTTTTCTAATATTAATTAATTATAAATTTTAATAGGTTTTACTTTTTCATAATTTTCCAAATTAATCGACGAGAAATTCATCTTGATGCAGGCTAATGTCAAATTTTATATTTGGAGTGCATGAATCAAGCCGTTTTTATTGCTTTATAACCATAGGGATTAGGGGCAGGGCTTGAGCTAATCGACTGTCTTATGGCATAGGCAACCCTAGCAACAAACCTTCTACTATTATTGATTAATTATATTATTACTATCTCCTATCCGCAATTAGGGGCGTCTAATAACGCTGTTACAATAATAATAAATTAAAAGTAAACCTTCAGACACCAAGAACAGCCCGAGTGCAAACCTCTTATAGTTTGAAGTGTTCATATACTTTTTTTTCTGGTGAAGGGATAATTCCATAAACACATTGAAAAGGTACGTCATACTTGATTAAATCATTACTTTGTTAATGCTTTAATTAGGGATTTAAACTCATACTTGTTTAAATCCATAAACAATAATGCAGATGACAGGGGATATAATGCGGGAAAAAAAATGTGAAACCTTTACAGCCTTGCAACGAACAGGAGGCCCCCTCTTTTGAATTTGTGTCAAGAAGGAAAAAAGGTGGCAATAACAAAGGGGAGGAGTGTTTTATTTATTTAACTAGGTCTCAACTTCACAAATATATCGTCATCCACGTCTTAGCAGGTTGAACTCTAAACCTCCTCCGACTAAATGAAAATAAATATATCACCAACTCTACTAATAGAGGAGGAGTCCATCCATTATATATTAATATTATACATATTGCGCCTGAAATGGCTTTAGTTTCATCGTCAATTTTTTGGAAGAGAAGTGACTTTCATTATTTTTAGCCTCTTGCACTACTGTTTAATCTTGCTCATTGATCCGTTTATTTTATTTAATTTGATAACCATAAATAAAGACATATGTCAAAAACTAAAACGGGTGCAGAAATCATTTCTCCTCTTAACCCAAACTATTAAAATATGGCTCACTTTGTAATGTATTTCAACGACCCGAATCGTCTATCTTTTAATTCTTACTTCAAAAATTATGTCTACCAAAATTACCCAAATCCGAAACAATATAATTGTTGGATTACGAGTTTAGAGTTTCTTTGTAGAACAGTATTCGTCCATTTACTTCACTACAAATGAATGTCTTAATTATTTTAGATTTGTCTAATTTTTTTGCAAGAATAATTTATCAATAATATTCTAAAAGATACACAGTTCAAAAAATATGTTACAAAGTAAGCTCAACAAAAACGTGTGTAAAAAAAAAATCGTGTCACAGATACGCTGCCATTAAACAATGTAATTTACAGTTTAGTCTGATGGAATTGTTAAAATCAATGAGAAATTTTTCATTGTGACAGGAACACGAGTGGTACACCACATGTTATTATATATGTGGTGGAAAGTTTAATTTTTTAAGTTATTAATTTTTTTAACACACATATATTACTCTTTATACAATGACACGTGATGTACTACTTTATATTCCGATTCCGATGACATTGAAAAATTTCTCCAAATCAATAACATTAAGCCTCAAATGTCCAATAATATTTTAATTGGAAACGCCAACTGTATCCTCTTGTTTTCTTTGCCCTCCGTTCAACACTTTTTCCTCACCGTGATTCTCGCATTCTTCACTCACTCTCTTGTATCTCTCCTTCCTAAATTCATTCCAATCTCTCTCTCTCTCTCTCTCTCTCAATTTTCTGATTAAATCCCTAATCCCATGACCGCCGGCCATTTCGATCCCATCACCTACTTTGTTCATGTCCTGCTTTTAGACGCAGAACCATCCTAAAGCCAAACAACAATCCCAGAGACAGATAGAAAACAGAAGGACCCAATGGCCGGAGCAGTAGCCGGCGGCATCGACCGTACGTCGGAGCTACTGCAATTACTCAACGACGTCGTTGGTGCGAGCAAGTTCGGCGGCGGCGTTACCGGCATGTTTAAGAAGGACTGCACCGATCTGGTCCGGCGGATCGCCCTGCTGACGCATTTGTTCGAAGAGATAAGGGTGTTTAAAGGCAGTGAATTTGGACCGTTGGATGCGTCGACTTCTTCCACGAATTCCGGTCCGACGGAATCCTGGTTGTCTGATCTGGTGGTCGCCCTCCAGGCCGCCAAGAGCCTCGTTTTGCTTGCCTCCAACTTCACTTCCAATTTTGCCCCTCCCCCGGTCCCCGCCAATCACAATGTACATTTTCTCTCTCTTTTAAGTTCATAATTTTTCGCAAAATTTTGTTGATTTAATTTTGTTTGAATGAAAGTTTCGATCTTTTATTTTATATAATTTAAAGGACGAAGCGAGCAAGAAGATAAGCTTCCAGTTCCAATGCGTGACGTGGAAATTGGAGAAGGCGTTGGGCGACATACCGTACGACCAGTTCGACATCTCCGAGGAAGTTGAAGAACAGGTAACTGACTTAAGCCTGTCAATGTCTACTACGTTGCTCATATTTTTCACTATACTTAATTATCATTATGTTCATAACCCATTAATTAGTATAATTTTATAATAAAATGAAACTTTTTTTTTAAATTTCTTGGCGAATTTTAGGTTGAATTGGTTAGAGCCCAGTTGAGAAGAGCGATAGAAAGGTATGGGTTTTCCATGAAAGGGAGAACGATGTCGTTTGATTGCCTCTCCCAGTCTCTGGTGGAGTCTGGAAAATGGGTGTATGTAGAGAACAATGCAAAGACGATTGGCAATATTCCCAGAAGCTTTAGTGCTGATTCTACTGACGAGATGGTGATTCGTAAAACCGAAACCTTTCGTGCTGTTGACTCTGCTGATGACATCCATGTCGACGATCATGACGATATCAAGAAGCCTGATGCCAATTCATCTGCAATTCCTGACGATTTTATTTGCCCAATATCTTTGGAACTCATGAGGGATCCTGTTATTGTGGCCACGGGTCAGGTATGTATGCTAAAAACGCTATCTTTTATTCGTCTTGTCTTGTTTTCGTTCATCTGAATTCCGGGTTTTCCTTTTCATGGTTTGATCCCTAAAATACGATACTATGTTTGCGATATGTGTTTGTAGACGTATGAGAGATCTTGCATACAGAGATGGGTGGATTGTGGGAACACAACATGTCCGAAAACTCAGCAAAAGCTGCTGAATTTGACACTAACTCCGAACTATGTTTTGAGAAGTTTGATTGCTCAGTGGTGTATTAACAACAATATAGAGCAGCCCGCTGGGAAGATTAAGAAGAGTGATGGATCATTCCGTGACATTACTGGGGACATAGTGACGATCCAAGCCTTGGTTCGCAAGCTCTCCAGTCGATCAATTGAGGAGCGCAGAGCTGCTGTAGCTGAGATTCGATCACTGTCCAAAAGAAACACTGATAACAGAATACTAATTGCGGAAGCGGGTGCCATACCAGTTCTGGTCAACCTATTAACATCAGAAGATGGACTAACACAAGAGAATGCAGTAACTTCCGTCCTCAACCTCTCAATATATGACAATAACAAGGGGCTTATAATGCTTGCCGGTGCTGTTCCTTCCATTGTCCAAGTCCTCAGAGCCGGAAGCATGGAAACAAAAGAGAATGCAGCAGCAACCCTTTTTAGTTTGTCACTTGCTGATGAGAACAAGATAATAATCGGAGCATCCGGGGCAATTCCTGCTTTGGTAGAGTTGCTTCAAAATGGGAGCACCAGAGGGAAGAAGGATGCTTCAACGGCATTGTTCAATTTGTGCATTTATCAGGGCAACAAAGGCAGGGCTATCCGTGCGGGGATAGTCACAGCCTTACTCAAGATGCTAACTGATTCGAGCATGATCGATGAAGCACTGACTATCATGTCAGTTCTTGCTAACCACCAAGAGGCAAAAGTCGCCATAGTAAAGGCAGGCACCATACCTGTTTTGATAGACCTTTTGCGAAGAGGTCTGCCTCGTAACAAAGAGAACGCAGCTGCCATTTTACTTGCCTTGTGCAAGAGAGACAAAGAGAGCCTCGCCTGCATAAGTAGGCTTGGTGCGGTGATACCCTTGACAGAGCTCGTTAGGAGCGGCACGGTGAGGGCCAAACGGAAGGCAACTTCGTTGTTGGAGCATCTTCAAAAAGTACAGCAGCTATAACAGGCACAGGGTGTACAAATTGTACTGCCAATAATTTCCCATTTGTTTAATTCCTCAAATTTTTTTTGGTTTCTCAATGATTGTTCGTTCCGCTATATTCCATTTGTGATGTGAAACTGAGAATACGAGCTTGAGACGAATAAGCGATCTCAATGCTTTGTATATTTATTTGTTTCTTTTCTTTAATATTTGTGTAAAATGTAACATTTGATGCATTGTTTGCTGTAACATTCTTTACTTACTGAAACACTTGCTTTTCTGTTCGACCATAAAATATGAACTCCTAATTGTCTAGAGATATTCGACACTGATGATCGATGCATGTATGAGAAAATATTCAATAGGGTAGCGTGCTTTTGCAAGTTTTTTATATGGTGATGCTATCCACTCACTCCTTGTTTCCTGTCCTTTGAATCTTTGATTATTTTCAGTTTATTTGATCTAATGGTTGAAAATTAAAAGAGATGAATGCAAGGTAAAAATGATGTGTCGATAGCACCACCTTATCTATAACGTAACTCACAAGTATCAAAATAACAGTACAAATTATGTTGTAAGCCTAATTTTTACCACAAGGGCTAACTTCTAACTACCCTATATTGATAGGGACCATTAATCCAACTAAGCGCCCTAAATTATTATAATAGTACAAATGACGTTGTAGCTCATTTACCACAAGTGTCAAAATAACAGTAAAAATGACGTTGTAGCTCACATGTGAGCTAACTTTATCTTTTTAGCCTCACATGTGAGCCTTATGTGCTAACAATTAATGGAGTGTTGACGAAATTTTTACTTTTGAGCTTAAATCCTAATTTTTACCACAAGGCCTATCTTCTAACTACCCTATATCAATAGGGACCATTAATCCAATTAAGCGCTCTAAATTATTATAATAGTTTCAAACTCTTCTTCTCCCTCTAATAATAGTAAAAAACTAGTAAATAAAAAAAGATAAATATCAAATATTAATTTGATGGCTGATGTGGCAATGTCATATTTTCTCTTCCCTCACTATATTTTTTGTTTGTTATAACAATATTTGTAGTACCCATTTTTAAAAAGAAATCAATTAAAACAAATTTTCATGATTTATAATTGGTGCAGTAACGAAACCCACACAACAAAACAATTAGAAAATTAACAAACATCACATTTTTTCATATGTCAAAATTTACAGCAAAAAAATTAGGATAAATCGCCAAAGTGGTCCCTGAGATTGTCCACCATCCATCATTTTCGTCATTCCGTTAAAAACTCCGTTAAGTGTCCCGGAGCTCTTAGCCAGAAGTTTGGGCAATTTTCAAAGTTTCGTAACTCAATCGTTTCTTAACCAATTCGACCCATAATATATCAAAATGAAGATAGGAAAGTGTAGAATAAGATTATACATATTTCAAAGCCCAATGGTTGCTGGAGATGGCCGTAAAATAGCCTCAAAGTTGACTGGTCCGAGTGAAAACTTGAAAACTCGCCGGAAACTGGATAAACTTTAAACGTTTATAACTTCTTCAATACTCAACGAAATCAAGTGATTCAAAAACGAAAATCATACTTCTCGAAGAGAAAAAGAGAATGGTACCTTTTTTTTTTTTTATGGATAACTCACCATGGTTTGGCCGGAAAACGGCTCGAAAGTGGCTGTCTTGGTCTCAAGTTAGCCACTTTCGAATGGTTTTTCGGCCAAACCACGGTGCATTAACCATAAAAAAAAATGTACCATTCTCTTCATCTCGTCGAGAAGTATGATTTTGGTTTTTGAATCACTTGATTTCGTTGAGTATTGAAGAAGTTATGAACGTTTAAAGTTTACCTAGTTTCCGGTGAGTTTTCAAGTTTTCATTCGGACTAGTCAACTTTGAGGCTATTTTCCGGCCATCTCTGGCAACCATTGGACTTTGAAATAGGTATAATCTTATTCTACACTTTTCTATCTTCATTTTGATATAGTATGGGTCGAATTTGGTTAAGAAACGATTGAGTTACGAAACTTTGAAAATTGCCCAAACTTCTGGTCAAAAGCTCTGGGACACTTAACGGAGTTTTTAACGAAATGACCAAAATGATGGATGGTGGACAATCTCAGGGACCACTTTTATCGATTTGGAATCTCAGGGACCAAACTGATGAGTTATGCAAATATCAGGATCATTTTAGTGATTTACCCAAAAAATTATGATGTCAATTAATATAAGATTAGCATATTAATTGGAGTTGTTTTACTTTTAAATTTAATTGCATAACATTCCACTTAAAAATTGACATATCGAAAATTCTCTTTGCCTTAACTTCTCGGAAGACGACATATTAACCTCCACAAAACAACAAATTAACGAACACACATTTTATATTAAGCCGAATCCCTTGTTTTCTTCGTTGCCTTGTTGTGGACGGATGGTTGGTTAGAGCAGTAGTTCTTGGAAGTCATAAAGCACGTTTATTAGATGGTCCACAACCCCTTTTTGTTTTTAATATAATTTTAACGAAAAGTTAGCGTACTGTTTATTTTAACGAAAAATTACATTTTTACACTAAAAAATCAATTATGGTATTATTCACTTTACCCTTTATTTTGTTTTTATCCTTAAAACTCAAGGTTTTCAAACCATTTTCATTAATTTTCCTTTTTTTTAAGAAAACTAACAAAAAGTTCAAAAAACTTTAGTTTTAATGAAAATAAATAAATAAATGTGTAGTGAATAGTACCAAAGAAATATAGAAATGTGGTTTTTCGTTAAAAATGAACACTACCGAAAGAGTTTCGTTAAAACTTCTTCTCTTTTTTTCTTACTAAAACTGTATTTTAGCACCTTTTGTTCGATTAATCCGGTATGAACTATAAAGCATGAACATGAATCAATGTGACCAAACTAGTCCACTTTGTGCCGAAAAAACAATACCAATCGCTACATTATAAAAACGAAAATTCAACAGTTACGTGACTTTTCTACTCTCTACTTTTCCTTTTTGGTCTTTTTGTTTCGGTCGGTCTAAATTCATAACTTTTAAAAGAAAATTGTTCTCAGCACTTAACCATTATTAGTCTGTCCTTCTCTTAAGTTTTTCTTCAATCGAAAATTAAGAAAGGGAATAGCAACGGATGACTATTTTAGACTAATAACTTTTTTTTTATAATTAATATGTATATTAAACATGTACAAAATAGTGAAGGTGTTCAGTCCTACCTAAGCTTTATGTTTCATTCGAATACAACAAATACTTCATGTCTTTTCTTGAAGTCTAAATCCAAGTTTTCCTTGGTCTTTATGTACCATTTTTCCCTTTAGCCTTTGTCTCATAATTACACTTTCTAACCAGAGTATAGGTAGGTCTTCGTTTTACATGCTCAAACTACCTTAACTGATTTTCTCTCGCCTTATCTTTAATTGTGGCTACTCTTACTTTACCTCGTTCTTAATCATGTTCTTTCTCATGGACCACACAGCAAAAAAAACGAAGCATTCTCATCTCCGCCACACTCAATTTTTGCATGCGTTGATGCTTGACCATTCAACATTCTCGACCTTCTACCGACAATCTAATAAAAAGGAAAAAAAAATCTGCCTTCTGCCGACAATTATTCTTTTATTGTTTTTTTTTTAATAATAAGGGGTTTGTAATGATAAGTTAACTGCAAATTTCAAAAATACATGGATATATAGAATAGAAGCCTCTGACCAATTATATTAAAACTATGAACAGAAAGAAGGCATATGCTCCCTTGAAGCTTGACTTGTCAATGTAGTTTAATTTTCCCATGTTCTACATTTCCTGGCAGTTTTCTTTCCTACAAATAATTGCGTGATTATTTCCAAATTCCAAATCGGATGGATAATGGCAGTTGAAATACGTACGTACCTAGCAACCTTTCTGCATGTGGAATTTGAATTAGAAAAGAAACCGCATGCAATCAGATATATACGAAGCTGCAGGAAGATTAGCTTTCTGTGTCAGTGGAGTGGAGTTGCAACATTTCCTCGTCTTAGATAACTTGTTGGAGATTACTAATTGCTTCCAAGTTGATGAATGGACCATCATTTTGGACACAGTATTAGACTACTAGGCCACATCACGCAAATGAGCTTAATCACTCATTACTGATCTCCTGATCTACCCTACAAATTCATTGTAAGATGTGGTGAGTTCTATTCGAGCCAGGATTGGTTCCTAGTGCTAGTCATGATGGTTTAATTTCGTGTTTTTGTTGTTCTAGGTTGCATGATCTTATTACGGATTAGGCTAGTTTTAGGTGATAATACCGATATTTCAGTTGTTTGTGGTAAGTTCGCTTTAATTTTGACTTTTTCGATTGTTGTTTTTATAATTTTGATGAATTCGTATCTCTACACATGATTAGTAGACATGTTTTAGTTTTTAATGACTTCGTTAATTTGACAAAAACAAATCATCACGAGCTTAATCAAGGATTATAGTCCGATGGCGATGAAATCACGTTTTCCTAACACGATTTTCCGTAATCAACTTTTCACATGATCATTTCAATGGACTCCAAAGAAAAAAATTTAAGTTAATTTGCACCGTGATTATCGTGTACTGTTTACCTTTGGAAATAAGAACAAAATATGATTATGCAATCACCTTTGTTCCACACATCACAGTTTTTGGCCAACATTATTTTCTAAAATTTGGAATATAAGGTCGTTGAAAATATATCTAAAAAGCATAAACTCCAAGGGTGACAATTAACCGACTTGACACTATAGTCTGGTGATATTTTTTTTCACTTAAAAATGAAAGATCTTATGTTCGAATCTCATGATTAGCGAATTTAATATCAAATTAAGCTGTTCATTGTGTGGCTTAGGCGAACTCTCCCTCCTCTTAATGTGAAAATATTGATATACTAACAAAAATTAGAAATTTAGGATCGAAAGTGAAACTATACGTACTTTATGCCATAGTCAAAATCCTAAAGTTATTGACCAATAAAAAGTCAAAACCCTAAAATGAGTCGTTTTACAACAACTACTGCCCTTAAAACGACGTCTCTTTCTTGTCCCCACCATCGTGAGAGCTTTAGCCTTTTGGCATATGATAAAAGGCCAATTCAAAACATTAGTTATCGATCCAAAAATAAAAAAAACAAGCGTTCTTGTTCAGAGAATCCGAAATATATATATCATACCAGAAACAGAATCCAAAATTAATTGGTCAGTGAGCTATAGCTATGGGAAACAGCTTGGGAGGCAAAAAACGTGCAAAAGTTATGCAAGTTAATGGAGAGGCATTCAAGTTGAAGACACCAGTGCCAGCCGGTGAGGTTGTCAGGGATTTCCCAGGTCATGTTTTGCTAAAATCATCGGAGGTGAAGCATTTCGGGGTTCGGGCAAAGCCGTTGGAACCCCACGAACAGCTTGAGCCAAACAGGTTGTATTTTCTCGTGGAGTTGCCAAAGGTTGATGTGAAAAAAGAGAGTTTTCAGAGAAGGGTTCGATCGGGAATAAACATGAGTGCTAAGGACAGGCTCGAGAGCCTAATGCTCTCTCGGAGGTCGGTTTCGGACCTTTCGGTTATGAAATCATCGGCATCGACAGCAAGCATTGTGCCCGAGGAGGAGGCGAATGGGGCGGTGCGCGTGAGGATGAGGCTTCCGAGGGCAGAAGTGGAGAAATTGATGCGGCAAAGTAGAGACGACGGGGAGGCAGCTCAGCAGATTATGGGTCTTTGCATGGTGAACACCAACAACGTGAAGGGCAATGATCAAGGTTTGGGTTTGAACCCGCAAATGCATTGGAAGGATGGAGGAAGATTGCTTGGGTCGCAAGGAATCAAGGGGCGTGATCGGATTCAGGTAGGGTTTCTGAGAGACATAGATCCTGTTTTTGTGCCATGTTGAGTGGTGGTGTTTGACATTTCTGGTTTAGGTTGGTTGCTTGAACCTAACGCATAGAAATGTTGGTACACCCAACTGAGTAATTTTAATATTAAGTCAATTTTAGGTACTGGATTTAAGGGACGACTTCCTTAAGACTTGGTATGAGCTCAAAGCTCAACCCTCCCGTAAATAAGTTTTTTAGTTTGACAATCATACCATCACGTAATACTATTAACTGATCACTTGTTAATTATAAATAGTGAAATTATTTTTAATACTATACTCTATATCAATTATACGTGAGCCATATTATCCACCTATATCATAATACATGAATTAGTAAAATCATATAGTTGAACTCGTTATACCCAATTCCTCAACCTTCCCCATAGAACTTAGGTAGCATTATGCATTTCAAGCATAAGCCAAATCTTACCTTAATTTGCACCTACCCTTCATGTTCAGAGTGAAATATTTCCACAGTTGACAAAGCTATCATGATTTGGGATCTCATCTGCTGACCCTCTTACTCAATTTTCGTACCGACAGATTGGTAAAAACCGTAGCCAAATCTGTTCAAGTCATGGTGTTAGTTATTTTACAAGGTTTGGGCGATTTTGAAAATATGCGTAGATAGTCAAGCTTTTCACACTGACCAAATAGTTTACAACTTAATTACCGCTCTGTTTCCATCTAAACATGTTTCAAATCGAAATGTTTACAGCTATAAACAGAGATATATGAACTTATACTAAACTTTTAATGTATTTTTTAATATTGAGCGAGAAGATATGGACTAAGTCTTACAAAATGGGTCAGCCATAATTAGACATCGAACTCGTCATTCATGGGAGTACAACTTGAGACCTTAGATTTATTAGTGGAGAAGAATACCACTAAATCATAGTACCAGTGACGATAATCTAATTTGTACACAAATGTTTATGTCTAAATTATTGTTTTAGAATAATTAAGAGAAATATGTTGAAATATTCTTTTACTAGTATTCTTGTATTTGATCCTGCAGAAACGAGTGAGTTTCCGACTAGCCAATGAAGGAGAGGTCTTAACAAGTAGAGATGAGCAGCGCCTGTAGCCGGTAACTCTACTTCAGTCTGCGCAGTCCCATCAACCGCACTTTTGAGGAATTGATTGAGGATTATCTTTAAGCATGTGTAGTTAGTTAATTATACTGTATAACTATACATAAATTATAGTCAAACTTTTTATCTTCTTGTTTCTTTGAGTCCTAACTAATTGATTTAACTTATATTTGCACTCACGAACGGTTTTGTGAAATCATAATCTTCATAACCTTTATGAACTTATCTCATATTTCTCACAATCGGTACCAAGTAAACTTTTTTTTTCAATTTATTATTATTAAAAAATGAAGAGAGTTGGAAATTATTACAAAAAATTATGAGAGGTGGTGCTTCAAACGCATGAATGAAAATCAACACCTTATTCACTATTAGAACCACCACATGCAGTAACGAGCAAACTTGTTAAGCCGAATAATTTGGCATCTAAATATTAAAGAATTTCTTTATACGAAAAGTATTTTCCAAATATCACAATACACATGTGCTCAAGGAATTTCATCCACCAATCTTTAAGTAAAGATGCACGTGCTCAGAGCATTATAATTCAGGAGACTAATAAATAAAAATTAATATTTTACTGATGAAGCACGTGGACAGAAAATCCATCGATCAAATATTTAATTGGAAAGGGATCCCTTCCTCCTAATCACCAAATTAGATAATTCGTACTGTTAAAATTTGATCCAACACCTGAAGTTATTATAACTTTTAACGTGAACTCCTGTTTGTAACCGTTGGATCAATTTTCAACGACACGAATTTTCTGATTTGGGAGATTAGAAGAAAGGATCCCTTTCCTATTTAATTTACATTTGTCTGTTACATCACATGGCTAATCCTACATTGTTGGTAA
>VIEB01000603.1:161135-275529 GCA_006547085.1 Malus baccata | reverse complement strand
AGATGATTAAATGTAGTCATCAAAGAAGACGGTGAGTTGAAATGCAGTTTCAATTCACTAAGTGCTTGCATTAAATTTAATCGAGTAGATTGGTGCCAATCACCTCACTGCCTTGCTAATTAGAACCTAAAAGGTTGTTCACCAATACACTATTGTAGTGAGTAATTAATGGATGATGGAAACAATTAATTGGATTAATTAAGTGTTGTGATTAATTTAGAAAGTCTAAATAAATCATAAAAGCGATAAAGATCGTTTTGGGCTTAAAGAAACGTTCGGGTTTAATTGGGCCCGTTGGGCCTAAACCCATTGGGCTTTTATTCAAGCATTGGATGACTTGAAATAAATGAAAGCCCAAAGCCCAAACAACACAAAGAGGGCCGGCCACTTTAGATGGAAAGGGTGAGATATTTAGTCAAGTTGTTGACTAGGTTTCTTTTGTCTATATAAGGAACTTTATAGCAATAAAGTTCATAAAGGTTTTTTTTTGTGAGTTTTGAACAACAAAGAGGCAAAAGAAAATAGCTCTCTTGAACCACAAAGGCCGGCCACCTTAAGGGTGTTTTTACTAACATATCTCACACCCTTTTGGTTATTCCTTCATTCTTCTCACTACACTAGTGGGTGAGGATCTTTAGAGGTTTCCTACTTTGGAAACTTGAAGAGAACCTAGGAGCACTCATTCTAACAAAGTGGAGGAGGCAAGGAGGGAAGCTAGGCTCAAGGAGTTCAAGGAACAAAAATCTTGGAGGTGGTCCATCCTTGGTCTCAAGTCTAGATCAAGAGGTAAAAGACTAAACCTTCACTTTGTTCTTCTCTATAAAATGTTTTGATGCATTATATATAAACCTATGAACCTTGAAGGGGATTTGCATGACTATAGCTTTGATTATTTGGTAAATTGCTTCCGTTGCTCATGTATATAAATTTTGAATTGTATATGCATGCTAGTCATTAAGAAATCCCATTCATGAAACTCATAAAATTCCCTTCAGGCGGGAGTTGAATAACAACACTTTCTGCCCAATTTCGAAAGTCTTGCCTCGAAGCATCTTATCATGGAATGCCGTGGTCTTCTCTTTGTAAATTCTAGCATTCTCATAAGCTTCATGCCTTATCTCATCAAGTTCACTCAATTGAAGCTTTCGATGAATTCCGGCTTGGTCCACATTCAAATTGAAGGTCTTGATGGCCCAATGTGCTCTATGTTCTAATTCCACGGGAAGATGACATGGCTTGCCATACACAAGCCGAAAAGGAGACATACCAATAGGGGTTTTGTAAGCCGTTCGATACGCCCATAGTGCATCATCCAACCGTAAGCTCCAATCTTTTCTATTTGGCCCAACGGTCTTTTCCAAAATTTGTTTGATCTCACGATTAGACACCTCGGCTTGGCTGATGCGAAATTTATAAGCACACAAATTAAACCCTTTTTTTATCAATTGTAGCAAGTATGTAAGTAGGGATCGTTCTAGGCGCTCGAAACACACTTAGAATGACTCAAAATAATGAAAACAATCAAATTAGACACTAGGAACTGAAATGGACGGAAATTGAATTAAAAGACTAACAACAATGAAAACTAACTAAATAATATAATTTAATAATGGATGGGTGTTTGGTTTTGACGAGAAGTAAATTAAAATTAAATAAATTACAAAATTGACAAAAGCATAAATTAAGGTGAAAGGATAGGTGACGGACTAGTTAGAGGGTTCTTCTCCACACATGACACATATGCAACCTAAATTGATTTTCAGTTGTTCTTTCAATAAATTTTGAATTTCAATACTCCAGATTAACCGTGAACAGCACTTTTTTAACCCTCAGTTTTTCCACAAGTTATTGGGTTGGATGATTGCATACGACAACCCAAAACATTCCCTACAAGTTCCCTACATGAATTGCATAATAGAGATACAAGCAAGAATCATTAAGTTCTATGAAAAACATAAGCATTGACGAGGCACTCGTTACTATGATTTGCATGAAACTTATGCCAAGAATTTACTTAACGTGATTGTGACTAGCAACCTTCACTACTTGTGAATATAAGTTCATAACGATTAGGTGAAACTCCCTTATATTCTAGCGTCAAATTCATGCATGAAATTAAGCGTGCACTCTCAACCAACATACACAAATCAGTTTTTATACGAACGGATAAGTAAATTGAATTCACAACTTATGAATCATAACTGGATGTAATCAAATCATATTGCAAGCATGAACATAGTTTCGAATCCCCCCCTAACTAAGAGGGGTTTAGTTCCTCATACTCACAAAGCAAAGATGCATAAATTTAGACATTAAAAACAAAGATAGAAAACACCTAGAAACGCTCCAACACTCCCAAGGCTTGGGCATAGGCACGGCACAAGATGTTCCTTCTCTTTCCTTCCTTGCAAGCATCGGCACTAGAGGTTTGGACGGTTTTGGGTGGTTTTTATGGTATAGAATGGATGGGGAATGGTATGGAAAGGTTTAGGATTGATGGGTGGTGTGGCTAGGGATGGTTTTTGGCTGAAATTAGAGAGAATGGTGATGGAGAGGTGTGGCTAAGGCAAGGATAAAATCTGCCATCTTGATGAATATGGGAGGTGGTATTTATAGGCTTTGAGAGATGACCACTCCATTTCCTTTGCATGTGTAGCTTGTGTGGGTGTGTGTTGTCATGTTTCCCCTTTACATTTACACACACATGCTTCATCATTTCTACCACAAAACACACACATTTTCTGCCATGTTTTCCTTTACATTTACACACACATGCTTCATCATTTCAACCACCAATCCACCTATTTTCAGCCCATGTTTCTCCTTTCCTTTGCATGTGTTGTGCCTTCTCTTCTAGCTGTGCATTTCCACTTGCTCCAAAGACAAATGAGTGTAATCATAACCCCATTTGCTGCTGAGTGTTGATGACAAAGCAAAACACAAAACAAGTGCCTTTACTTTCTCATTTTATTAGCCAAATCTGCTTAGCCCGTTTCTGAACCTTTCAGTGTTACAATGCCCATAACTTCTTCTAGAAAAATGATATTAACAATCTGTAAATTGCTCCAGAAAGTAGACATCCGTAGCTTTCCAAGCATATAAGGCTCATTCTCTCATTCATTCGGAGCTGTTCGTAACATGCTTCCAAAGTCAGCTAATCTGCACAGGCAGTTTTGACGAATTTGGTGGTTGTCCATGTAATCATCATTTCCACATCTTCATTCTTCATTTTCTGATTTCCTGCTACCCATGCCGTGTGTTTCCTTGCATTCTCATGTGTGTGTGCTGCCATCTAGTCATCATCTCCCCATGTACAAGCTATCACACTTGCACACACACATGCTCTTCATTATTTCAACCACAAAACACACCATTTCCTTCCCCTTTGCCATGCGTGTCCCTTTCACTTTGCATGTGGCCTTATTTGCATGTGTATTCTCCCTCTCTTGCCTTGAGTTTGCATGTGTATGAGTTGTCATTGTTTATCCTTGCAATTACACACACACACTTGCACACACATATGCCCAAAACGTCCATCCTCATGCATGCAATCCATTTGAGCCCAATATTGATCCAACATGCACCAAAATGCACTTTTCTTGCCAAGGTTGTTATTAAGACCTACAAACAAATGAAAATGGCTTTAAACACTAAAATAACTAAAGAAACACAACGTAAATGTACGAGAACAAGCCAATTAAGTCGCATAAATATGCTCCTATCATCGTTAGTTCGAGTGGCTTTCGCTTCCACACACTTTGAAAAATAATCAACGTCAAGTAATATGTAAGTGAAACCAAAAGATGAAGGAAAAGGACCCATAAAATCAATACCCCAAACATCAAAGATTTCAACAACAAAGATGGGTACCTGCGGCATTTGATCTTTTTGGCTAATATTACCTGTCCTTTGGCAGCGATCACATGTTAAACAAAAGGTTCTAGCATCTTTAAACAACGTAGGCCAATAAAAACCACATTCAAGAACCTTAAAAGCTGTCCTTTGGGTGCCAAAGTGACCCCCACATGCATATGTGTGACAAAAACTTAAAATTGAGTGAAAATCTGATTCATGCACACATCTTCTTATAACCTGATCTGAACAATATTTCCACAAGTATGGGTCATCCCAAACATAAAATCTAATATCCTTTTTAAGTTTATCACGTTGGAATTTGTTTAGGGTGCTAGGAACTTGTTTAGTCACCAAATAATTCACCAAATCTGCGTACCAAGGAGCACTTACCTGAACGGACAAGAGTTGTTCATCCGGAAATGTTTCGGAGATGGGAAGATCCTTTTCTTCACGCACCAACCTGCTTAGGTGGTCGGCCACCACATTTTCACATCCTTTCTTGTCCCTAATTTCAATATCGAACTCTTGAAGTAAGAGCATCCAACGAATGAGCCTCGATTTGGCCTCCTTTTTGGTGAAAAGATATTTCAAGGCTGCATGGTCAGTGAAAACAATTACTTTAGTACCAATTAGATATGATCTAAATTTATCTAAAGTAAATACAACCGCCAACAGTTCTTTTTCGGTTGTGGAATAATTCAATTGAGCATCATTCAGAGTGCGTGAAACATAATAAATAACATGTGGCTGTTTATTTTTTCTTTGACCCAAAACAGCTCCAAGCGCATAATCTGATGCATCACACATCAATTCAAAGTGAATGGACCAATCCGGGGGAGTTATGATGGGTGCCGTGGTGAGAAGGTCCTTGAGATGCTTGAATGCCTTCTCACATGCCTCGTTGAACTCAAATGACACATCCTTTTGTAGGAGACGGCATAGGGGTTGTGCAATCTTGGAAAAATCCTTGATAAATCGTCTATAGAATCCTGCATGACCAAGAAAAGAACGAACCTCTCTCACCGAAGTAGGAGAGGGTAAGTAGCGTACAAGATCTATTTTAGACTTATCAACCTCAATTCCTCGTTCAGAAATTATATGACCCAAAACAATACCTTGTTTAACCATAAAATGGCATTTCTCCCAATTTAATAATCATAAAAGATGCTAACCATACACCTTTGAAACGTGGCAGGGGCATTGCACAAACCGAATGGCATGCATCGATATGCAAACGTTCCAAAGGGACAAGTAAAAGTGGTCTTTTCTTGATCATCCGGGGTAATAACAATTTGATTATAACCGGAGTATCCATCAAGAAACCAATAAAAAGAGTGACCTGCTAACCTTTCGAGCATTTGATCTAGGAACGGCAATGGGAAGTGATCTTTCCTTGCAGTTGCGTTTAGCTTCCTATAATCAATGCACACTCGCCAACCAATTTGAATTCGGGTGGGCACAAGCTCATTCTCCGCATTTTCCACAACCGTCACTCCAAATTTCTTGGGTACACATTGGATAGGTGAAACCCAACGGCTATCGAAGATGGGATAAATCACCCCACAATCTAGAAGTTTGATTATCTCCTTTTTCACAACTTCCATTATCGGAGGGTTGAGACGACGTTGAGCCTCTCTAGTTGGTTTGGCCCCCTCCTCAAGAAATATGTGATGCATACAAGTCGTAGGGCTTATACCTTTAATATCGGCCAATGTCCAACCTAGGGCAGATTTGAACTCCTTCAAAACTCGAACTAGTTTCTCCTCTTCTTGTGCCGTGAGGGATGAAGAGATGATGGCAGGTAGTGTCTCGTTTTAATTTAGGACCCTTGGAGACTTGCGGCAAAGGTACCTCCACCTTTGCCGTGGGTTCATGTGATTCCTCCTCTTCAATTTGCAACATTTCATCCTCTTTGTGACCTGTTTTTGATGAAGAACCTGCTCCAACCTCCTTACCACTTCTTAGGGTGATTGCTTTGGCTAATTCAAACCCTCCATTTGGATTTGGAATGGCAGAACTAGGGAGTTTTCCTTGGTCTCTAATCTGCCCAACAACTTCGGCAATCTGTCCCATTTGTTTCTCTAGTTGGTCCACCCTTTTGTTTTGATTTTCCTGCCCATTAGTCAAAGTGGTTAGTAACTTAACAAGTGTATCATTATCCAAAGCATTACCTGAAGTATTTGGGGCAGATTGTGGTTGGATTTGAGGGGGTGTGTATGGTTTGGTGAGGAAGCCCGGGGGTTGTTACCTAAAGCCTCCTTGTGGTTGGGCTTGTTGTGGCTCTCTCCATTTGAAGTTTGGATGGTCTCTCCACCCCGGATTATACGTGTTGGAATATGGATCATGTCTTGGCTGATTTTGGCTTTGAAACCCAATGGCATTAGCACTCTGCCATCCACCATTCTCGATGAGTTGAGGACACTTTTCTGAAACATGTCCTTGGATAGAACATACGCCACACACCAAGGGTCCTTGAATCTTCATTCCCTCGGCCATCTGTGAAATAATAGAAGTAAGATTAGCTAACTGAGATTGAATATTGGAAGTGGAACTTACCTCATGCACTTGTTGCCGTGGGGGTCCTCTTTGGCAATCAAGATTTTTGCAGCCATGGGCGTTTTGTCCACCAATGCTCCACCCGCTGAGGCATCGAGCATTTGACGTTCTAGTGGTAGGAGCCCTTCATAGAAGTATTGCAAAAGCAACTCCTCCTTCATCTGATGCTGTGGACAAGAAGCAACAAGTGATTTAAATCGTTCATAATATGTAGGAAAAGACTCACCTTCATCTTGTTGAGTTCCACTTATTTTTTTAAGAAGAAGAATTATGCGAGAAGTTGGGAAAAACTTCTCCAGAAACGCTCTCTTCATACTCTCCCAAGATGTAACTGTACCGGGGGCCAACTCGTATAACCAATCCTTGGCTTTGTCCATTAAAGAGAATGGAAAAGCCTTCATCTTTAAAATACTTCCGTCAACGGTAACCGGAGTCATACTTGAGCACACCACTTCAAATTCTTTCAAATGTTTGTTCGGATCCTCCATGGACAGCCCATGGAACTTTGGAATGTGGTGGAGCAAACTTGACTTTAACTTGAACTCTTCGGTTTTACCTTGAGCAGCCGTGGGATATTGGATACACAATGGTGCGGCATTATCCAAACCCGAGGCGGCAAGCTCCTTGAGTGTACGGTTGTCCATGGCCATGTCTTGCGCTTCTCCACCCACTTGTGCCGTGGAATCCTCCTTGTGCTGTTGGTTCCTCCTTCTTCTCAAAGTTCTCTCGAAATCGTCGTCAAAGTCCAAAATATGCTCATGAACAGGTCGGGAACTTCGAGTCATGCACCAGTACCTAAAAAACAAAGAAAACAAAACAAATCAGCAACTTAGACAGAAACTTAAACAAAATTCAATAATTCGAAAGAAAACAATCCAAGAGATTAGCAAAGTTGCTAATCCCTGGCAACGGCGCCAAAATTTGATGTGAGAAATATGTTAACACACAAAATTAAACCCTCTTTTTATCAATTATAGCAAAGTATGTAAGTAGGGATCGTTCTAGACCGGGGATTAGGAGGGATTGCTAAACACTTGAAAACTGACTTAGAAATGTAAAAACAAAGTTTAAAACACTAGATTAGACTCAAAGAATGCAAAACTCACGTTTAAAATACTAAAACAAACCAATAACTCAAAACAGCAACCAAAAGACTCAAAACTGCCTTAAAAACACTTTCTAGGCAGTTTTGAACACAAAGCACAACTTTGGACGAATTTGGGTTTTAACTTGTACCAAAACACTTAAAAACATCAACCAACACACTTTCTACTAATCTAGGACTTCAAAATAAATGGGGATTTGATTTGGACAAAATTAAACCAAATGGACAGATTGCAAAGAAAACAGATTGTAAGATAAAATTGTGATGAATCAATAAATGATGGAATGGCTAAGGGGTTCTTCTCCACACATGAAATATATGCAACCTAAATCGATTTCCAGTTATCAATTTAACAAGTTATGAACCTCGACACTCCAAGTTAATTAGGTCCGCTTAAATTAACCTTCAGATTTCCCTAGAATCATTGAATTGGATGAATATGCATCGAAACCAAATTATTCCTAACAAGTTCTCTATATGAACAGCATGATAAAGATACAAGTTAGAATCATTACGTTCTTTGGAAATCATAAGTATCGACAAGGCATTCGTAACTATGAAAAGCATGATACTCTTGCCAGGAATCTACTTAACACGATCGTGACTAGCGACCTTCACTACTTGCGAATATAAACTCATAACGATTAGGTGAAACAAATTTATATCCTAGCACCAAATTCAAGTATGCAAATTAAGCGTGCACTCTCAATCGACATGCAAGAATAAGTTTTAAATTCAACGGTTAAGCAAATTGTATTCACGACTTATGTAACGATAACTGGAAGTATTCAACTTATTTCACATATATGATCATGGTTTTGAATCCACCCTTAGCCAAAACAAAATTAGCCAATTATACTTAAAGTAAAACAAAGATTACATGAATTAGACATTAAAATCAAAGGAAAGAAAACACCTAGAATGGTCCAACTTGGCAGCAAGTGCATCCAAGATTTCTCCTCTGTCTTGCTTGTGGCAGATTGGTTTGTGGACAGGTTTTGGGTAGTTCTATGGTGTAAAATGGATGGGGAATGGTATGGAACGGTTTAGGGTGAGTGTGGAGGAGTGTTTGGTGGTGGGAGGGTGGTGGAGAACTTCGGCAAAGAGGATGGAAGAAGGTGGAGTGGCTGTGATGTTTTCTGGGCAGTTTTGGTGTTTTTTGGGGCGTTTTGCTGCCTAGGGTGAGTATGGACGAATTTCTGTGATGAATGGTGAATATGGGAGTGTGAACTCTTTACCAAGGGGTGTAAACATGAATATATAGGCTCCAAAAACCCTAGGGAATCAGATTAGGCAGTGGGGAAATGCACAACAAGGAGGGTGAATTGTGATGTGCAATGGTCCAAGGATGAAAATGGAGCAATGATGCAAAGTATGGAGGGTAAAATGGAGTGGTATTTCAGCTAGGGAGCATGAATGATTGTGTTCATTGCATGGAAATGAAAAGGAGAGGTGAAATGGTTCAGAAATTAGTCAAAGTTACAGCAACATGTGTTGCACAAGGCATTGGATTCCAAATGTGGCTTTCTAAAACCTGAAAACATATGAAAATAGCTTAAAAGACTAACTTAACTAAGAAAACACAACATAAATGCATAAGAACTAACTAACTAAGGCGCATAAATATGCTCCTATCAACCATGAAATCAGAAATTTTGTAGAGGACAAGGGTGACTAAGCATAGCATGGGAATCCAAAGGGAATACTAAGAGGAGTGCACGGCAAGGAAGGTGTGTCTTCTTTGTGGCTGAGTTTTTGATTCTTTGTACACTAATTCTTCACATTCTTGGCCTCCTTAAGTCTTCAATTTCGTCCAAAACTTGGTTCCAAATATGTGACATGCATTCCAAGCTCCATTTTGCTCCAAAATGCTCCAAAATGCATCTTCTTGCCTACTTTGTCCTTAAAATCTGAACACACACGAAAATGACTTTAAACACTAAAATAACTAAGGAAACACGACATAAATGCACAAAAACAAGCCAACTAAGTCGCATAAATATGCTCCTATCAGTCACTGGTTCTCGCATCTAAGTAGTAGCATTCCATTCATGAGATCATATTTAAACATGCTTATTAACTCCATAAATTGCTTTCTTTGTTGTAACATATGTGAGTACAAGTCTTTCATGTTTACATCAATCTTCTCACATATATCTAGTGTAGGGTGTGTAGTCAGAAAATGTGTGTGAAAATAGAGAGTATCTTGTAAGGAATTGAGCAAATTCTCTAAGGCATGTTACTACATTCAAAACATTGTTTAATTGGTTAATTGTGAACTAGTAAGTGGTGACTGTGATTAAGTATGTGCTCAAGTGTTAAGTTGACTAAAATCAGTGGGACTGATGATTTTTAACTTGTCATGTGCATTGGAAATCCCTGAGGCAAACGTTGGAAGGTTTAGGTTGTGTTTTGTTTTCTTTATTTTGCTCGAGGACTAGCAAAAGCTAAGTGTGAGGGTATTTGATAAGCTCATATTTATATATATTTTACATAAAATTCACTTATCTTTTCTTAGTTAGTTCCTTATATTTTTGAGCTATTTACTATGTTTTTGTGTTTTGTGTGATTTATCAAGCAAAGAAAAGAAAAGTAGCACAAGTGAGATTTTAAGGAACAAATTCGTCAAAACTGCCTGTGCAGATTAGCTGACTTTGGAAGCATGTTACGAACAGCTCCGAACGAATGAGAGAATGAGCCTTATATGCTTGGAAAGCTACGGATGTCTATTTTCTGGAGAAATTTACAGATTGTTAATATCCTTTTTCTAGAAGAAGTTATGGGCATTGTAACACTGAAAGGTTCAGAAACGGGCTAAGCAGATTTGGCTAATAAAATGAGAAAGTAAAGGCACTTGTTTTGTGTTTTGCTTTGTCATCAACACTCAGCAACAAATGGGGCTATGATTGCACTCATTTGGCTTTGGAGTAAGTGGAAATGCACAGCTAGAAAGAGAAGACATCAAACAGCTCACACACATGCAAGGATGACATTCACACATATGCAAACTGCATGGACAGGTTGGAGGACAGAAAATGTGTTTGTTTTGTGGTTGAAATGATGAGGAACATGTGTGTGCAAATGGGCAAAGGAAACACACACACATGGGCAAAGGAAAGGCATGGCATGGTGAAAGTAAATGGGAGGTATTGGTTTGGATGAGATTGAGATAACAACAAAAAGTAAAACTAAATAGATGGTTTATGGATTAGCTAGAGATCCATTCTTCACACATGACACACTTGTACATGAATTGATTTCCAATTGCTTTTCAATAGATTATGAAACTCAACACCCCAGATTAACCGTGATGCACTAATTAATCCTCAGATTTTCCTTGATTTATTGAATTGGATGAATGCATACGACAATCCAAATTATTCTCCAAAAGTCCTCTACATGAATGCATAATAGAGATACAATCAAAGATCATTACGTTCTATGAAAATCATAAGTGTTAACGAGGCATTCGTAACTATGAATGCATGATACGTTTGCCAAGAATTCAATTAACGCGATTGTGACTAGCAACCTTCACTACCAATGAATATAAACTTGTAACGATTAGGTGAAACTCATTTATATCCTAGCATCAAATTCATGCATGAAAACTAAGTATGCATCCTTAATCAACATACAAGAATTAGTTTTGAAGAAAGTAGTTAATTGAATTGCATTCACAACTTATTAAATCACAATTGGAAGAAATCAATTCATATCTCAAGCATGTTCATGGCTTCGAACTTCCCCCTAGCTAAGTAGGGGATTAGTTCCTCATACTTGCAATTAAACAAAAACAATTGATATTAAACATAGAAAAACAAAGTAGAATACACCTAGAATGCTCCAACAACTCCAATGGAATGGCTAGCACAACTCCAAGCACTCCTCCTTCTTTGCAAGCCTTGGAACTAATGTAAATGTGTATGAATTTTTGTGTCTCTTCCTTGATGGCTGAATGGTGCTTATATAGAGGTTGGAAATGAAAAGAATTGCAAGGTAATGGACACAAGAATCTCACGGCAAGGGAAGGGAAGGATGCTGCCAGCTTTGTTTTGCAAGTGTGTGAGCTGTCTTTGTGCTCTTTCCACCTAGAAATAATCATGCCAAAGCCACCCAAAGCTATAAGTGGGAGACCAACAAGAAATCCACTTCATAGTGGTCCAATTTCTTTGCTTTTTCTGCTGTCCATTCACTCCCCTTTGCTGATTCCATTTTTCTTGCCGTGTGTGTGCATGTGTGTGTGTGTTTGTGTTGTCCTCATCATTTCCCACTCTTCCATGCTTTAATTTCTGATTCCTTGCTGCCCATGTGGTGTGTGTGTTGCTGTTTTCTTTCCTTCTTGCTGCCCATGTGGTGTTTATACTTGCACATACATGTTCTTCATCCATTTAGCTAGCAATAAACACATTTTCTGCCATCACATGGCAGCTATGATGTTTGAAGTTGTAGGCCAACACTTTGCACACACACATGCAGATTTCTAGCCCTTTAAATCATCAAATTCGTCCATCCTCATGTCTCCATGTTTGCACCATCCAATCTTGGCCCAAAAATGCTCCAAAATGCTCCAAAATGCATCTTCTTGCATCCTTGGCCCATAGAACCTACAAACACACAAAAATGGCTTAAACTACTAACATAACTAAGAACTAAGAACATAAATGCACGAAAACAAACATACTAAGTCGCATAAATATGCTCCTATCACATGGGCATAAAATACACCATTACATTTAATCATTGCACTCAAGTGGTGCACATTCCTTGTCCCCTTCACCCATCAGATTTCATTCACTTTCACCTCCACTACATGCACTCATTGATGCACCACTCCTTCACTTTCCTTGCCCATGCCATGCATCATGAATCCACCTGCACCTATGACTAATTTCTGCACCATTCCACCTCCCTTTCCTTTATCTACCATGTGTACAATCATTCATGTTCCTCACTTGCATTCATAGCTGCAACACCACTCCATTTCACCCCCCCATGCTTTGCATCATTACTTCACTTTCACCTTTGAATCATTGCTCACACCACCATCTATCCCTCCATGCCATGCACTTCCTCTATAAAAGGAAGTGTGTGTGGCAGCCATTACATTTAGTTTTTGCTTGATAATTCATCCCCAATTCAATACAACTTTCATCCAAACACATCCATTCATCTTCATATCCATTCCTCCATACAACTAAACCTCAAAACACTCACCAACACCTTGTGTCGTAGGAAAGGAAGGGAAGGAAAGGAAAGTGCTTGTACGTGCATGCTGTCCAACTTGGATCGTTGGAGCGCTTAGGTGTTTTCTTTCTTTGTTTTCAATGTCTAAATTTGTTTATCTTCGCTTTGTAAGTATGAGGAACTAAACCCCCCTTAGCTAGGGGGGAATTCGAAACCATGTTCATGCTTGCAATATGATTTGATTACCTTCAGTTGTGATTTCATAAGTTGTGAATTCAATTTGTTTAACTGCTTGATTGATAACTTATTTGTGTATGTTTATTAAGAGTGCACCCTTCGTTTGCATGCATGAATATGATGCTAGAGTATAAAGGAGTTTCACCTAATAGTTACAAATTTATATTCACAAGTAGTGGAGGTCGCTTATAAACGATCGCATTAAATGAATTCTTAGCAGGAGTATCTTGCTCATCACAGTAACGAATGCCTCGTCAATACTTATAGTTTTCGTGATGCTTAATGATCTTTGATTGTATCTTTATTGTGCTGTTCATGTAAAGGACTTTTGAAGAATGCTTGAATTGTTGTATGCGCTTTCCCATCCAATTCAATAACTAAAGGAGAACTTGAAGGTTAATTTAAGCGAACTTAATTAACCTGGGGTGTTGAGCTTCATGATTGATCGAAAGAACAACTAAAAATTGGTTTATGTGCAAGTATGTCATGTGTGGAGAAGAACCCTCTAGCTAGCCCATCATCCATAGTTTAACCCATCACCCATCAATTCACTTAAATTTGTCTAAGAATCTGTTTAAATTGTTCTTGCTTTGTTTTCCTTATTTTCGTCCAAAACCGAAATCCCCTTTATCTTATTAAGTCATATTAGTTAGTACTTGTTTTAGATTGTGTTTTTAAGTGTTTTAAGTCAAGATAAAATCAATTTTCGTCCAAACTTTGTGTTAGTGGTAGAAACTACCTTAGAGTTGTTTTTAGGGAATTTTGAGTCTCTATAATCTGTTTTGAGTCTTGTGACTTTGTTTTGAGTCTTGTAAGTTTAATTTCATGCTTTTAAGTTTGTTTTCACATATTTCAGTCAGTCTCAAGTGTTTTAGCAATCCCTCCTAATCCCCGGCCTAGAACGATCCATACTTACATTCTTTACTACAATTGACAACAAGAGGGTTTAATTTGTGTGTTAAGCTACTTTCGCATCATCATGGCTACCCAAGCTAAGTAGAAGTGGTTGGAGAACCTATCCAGTTACAACTACAACACAATATGGTCCTTCTTTAATACAATACTCTTAATCACATTGTTTGAGTGATAGTTTGTTTCATGTCTACTATCCAATGTGATACTTCTCTATATGATTCAATTGAATATGATTTGGAACAAACTTCCTAAGTCATATTCATATTCTTTGGCCGAAGACTCTCGAATCATATCTTAGAGTATTCTCCTTCTACCATGGAAGGTTAGAGATCCCTTGTCGTGCATTCATATGCCTACATGACTAGATAGCTTGACCCCAACAATGTCGTGGACACTCTCAATGGAATGCCTTTAACATGATCAAAGATCAAGGACCTAACCATTAGACATCTATGATGCCTCAGGTCAAAGGACTACTTTGCATCTTGCAATTATCGAGTTCTTACATGACATGTATGTTCGAACTCTCTTTTGATCGTTGTTCAGTGTACTCGATTACTCTTTCGAGCACCTATGTGTTTGTCTTAGTGTCCAACACTAAATGACTTGAGACTAGTCGTACTCACGCTTGAGTTGACATGACACATACTAACCTTAGCGGATTGTCAATGCCCAATTGTCAATCCTATGGCTAGGAACGTTTTAGGAATGAACATAAAAGAAAGGTCTCGTTAATCTAACTTGCTTAAATCATTTATCTCTTAGATCAAATACATTCCTTGGAGTCCCTTATTTCTTAAACACATGATACAATAAATAGTGATTAACAATAAGCTTTGCCTTTCATTAAACATTTAATAGTTTATTATAATAAGTATTCCAAAAGCTATTACATCAAATGAGTGGCTTTGTGGGCATACTTCCAACACAAGATTGGATAGATCACTCCACAATCAAGTAGCTTGATAATCTCCTTTTTCAAAACTTCCATCATTGGAGGGTTAAGACGGCGTTGAGCCTCTCTAGTTGGTTTGGCCCGCTCCTCAAGAAATATGCGATGCATGCAAGTGGTAGGGCTTATTCCCTTGATATCGGCCAAAGTCCAACCTATGGCAGATTTGAACTCCTTCAAAACACGCACTAATTTTTCCTCTTCTTGGGCCGTGAGGAAGGATGACACAATGACGGGTAAGGTCTCTTGTTCCCCCAAGTAAACGTATTTCAAATGGCTTGGCAATGGCTTTAGTTCAAGGGTAGGTGCCTAAATTACTGAAGGAAGCGTTTTATTAGTTGAAAAGGGAATTGACTCAAAGTTAAAAGGCTTACCAACATGCTTTGGCAACGATTCAAGGGCAGCAACCATCTCACTTAGTTCCTCACACAAGGGCACTGCATAGAGTTCTTCCTTTGGGTCGTGGGTTAGCATAGGGGCTGCTTCTTTGTTGTTGATTTCCATTCCTCTTGTAATGACCTTTTCAAATGCATCACCATTCAAATCTTCAAAATATCCCTGCGCCAAAGAATCAACTATATCAATAGAAAAACACGAATGATCATCATTAGGAAACTTCATGGTTTCAGAAATATTGAACTTAATAACTTCCCTATCAAATTCCATCGTCAAAGTTCCATTATACACATCAATCTTAGTACGGGTAGTTTTCATTAATGGCCGTCCAAGGAGGATGGGCAATGTAGGGGAATGGTCCGAATCTTCCATATCAAGTACGTAGAAATCCGCCGGAAAGATTAATTGATTGACCTGCACTAAAACATCTTCCAAAACTCCTTTTGGATAGGCGTTAGATCTATCGGCCAATTGAATAATCACACCATCATTTTTCAACTCACCAAGGTTCATGGATGCATAAATTGAGTAAGGCATAACATTAATAGATGCACCTAAGTCAAGCATGGCATGTTCAAAACGAGTGTTGCCAATAACACAAGGAATTGTAAAACTACCCGGATCCTTGCATTTAGGGGGTAATTTATGTTGTGAGATGGCTGAGACATTTTCACTTACCTTTACAACCTCCTTGTTCAAAATTCTCTTCCTAGTTGTGCAAAGTTCTTTAAAAAACTTGGCATACCTTGGCACTTGCTTGATTGCATCAAGTAGTGGAATGTTGACTTGAACTTTCCTAAATGTATCAAGAATGTCCTTTTCAGCTTCCTCTTTCTTTGTTTGCATGAACCAACGAGGAAAAGGTATATTCGAAGGAATAACATTAGTAGGAATCGAATTGGACACATTCTTACCTTTATTGGACAGATTGGAAGGTGTAGGTGCATTTGGGACCTGCGGCAAAGGTGTTTCCACCCTTGCCGTGGGTTGAGTTGATTCCTCCTCTTCCATTTGCAACATCTCATGTTCCTTGTGACCTGATTTGGATGATGAAGAACCTGCCCCAACTTCCTTGCCACTTCTTAGGGTGATTGCTTTGGCCGTTTCAAACCCTCACTTTGGATTTGCAATGGTGGAACTAGGGAGTCTTCCTTGGTCTCGAAACTGCCCTACAAATTCGGCAATCTGTCCAATTTGCTTCTCTAATTGATCCACCCTTTTGTCTTGGTTTTGCATTGCTTTGGTTTGATTTTCTTGCCCCTGAGACAAATTGGTTAGTAACTTAAGAAGTGTGTCATTATCCAAAGTGTTACCTGAAGTGTTTTGGGCAGATTGTTGTGGGGCTTGTGTGGGTGCGTATGGCTTTGTGTAGAAACCCAAGGGTTGTTGCCTAAAGCCTCCTTGTTGATTGGGTTGTTGTGACTCTCTCCACTTGAAATTTGGATGCTTTTTCCAACTTGGATTGTAGGTGTTGGAGTATGGATTGTTCCTTGGCTGATTTTGGCTTTGAAATCTAATTGCATTAGCGCTTTCCCATCCACCATTCTCAATTAGTTGAGGGCACTTTTCAGAAGCATGTCCTTGGATAGAACACACACCACACACCATTGGTCCTTGGATTTTCATTCCTTCGGCCATCTGAGAAACAATGGAAGTAAGATTAGCTAATTGAGCTTGAATGTCGGACGTGGAACTTACCTCATGTACTTGTTGCCGTGGGGTGTCCCTTTGCCCAATGCCTTCGTATTGTTGTGCATTCAATGCACGGTTTGCAATTAGTGTCTTGGCATCCATAGGTGTCTTGTCCACCAAAGCTCCTCCCGCCGAGGCATCTAGCATTTGACGTTCAATTGTTAGAAGGCCTTCATAGAAGTATTAAAGTAGCAACTCTTCCTTCATCTAATGTTGTGGACATGAAGCAACAAGAGTTTTAAAACGTTCATAGTAAGTTGGAAAGGATTCACCTTGATTTTGTTGGATGCCACTTATCCGTTTCCTCAAGAGAATGACTCTCAAAGTAGGGAAAAATTTCTCCAAAAACACTCGTTTCATACTTTCCCAAGATGTAACCGTCCCAGGTGCTAGCTCATATAACCAATCTTTAGCTTTATCCATTAGAGAGAATGGAAAAGCCTTCATCTTCAAGATACTGCCATCAACATTGATAGGGGTCATGCTCGAACAAACCACTTCAAATTCCTTCAAGTGCTTGTTAGGGTCCTCCATGGACAGCCCATGGAACTTTGGGATGTGGTGCAACAAGCTAGACTTCAATTCGAACTCCTCGGTCTTCCCTTGAGCTGCCATGGGATATTGAATGCATAAGGGTGCGGCATTGTCCAATCCCGAAGCCGAAAGCTCCTTGATTGTTCGATTGTCGGCTGCCATGACTTGTTCCTCCTCTTCTTCTTGAACCGTGGGTTCTTCTTCCTCTTGTAAAACTTGTTCTACAAGGTCAGGTTCAAGAATAGGTTGGTTATGACCTTGCTGATTCCTAGTTCTTCTCAAAGTCCTCTCAAAATCGTCGTCAAAGTCCAAGATATGCTCACGAACAGGTTGGGACCTTCGAGTCATAAACTAGTACCTATAAACAAGAAAACAAAACAAATCAGCAACTAAAATAGAAAACACACGAAAATAAATAAAAAGAAACAACGAGGGATTAGCAAAGTTGCTAATCAACGGCGCCAAAATTTGATGCGTAAAATAACTAAACACACAAATTAACCCTCTTTTGACAATTGTAGTAGATATGTAAGTAGGGATCGTTCTTAAATCGGGATTAGGAGGGATTGCTAAACACTCTAAACTGACTCAAATATATAAAAACAAAGTTTAAAACACTAGACTAGACTCACAAGACTCAAAACAAAGTCATAAGACTCAAAATAGGCTAAAAAGACTCAAAACTGCCTAAAACAACACTAAGGCAATTTCTACTACTAACACAAGTTTTGGACGAAAATTGATTTTATCTTGACTCAGAACACTTAAAAACACAATCTAAAACAAGTTCTAATTAATATGACTCAATAAAGTAAAGTGGGGTTTGGATTTGGACGAAAATAATTAAACCAAAATGAGAACAATTTAAACAGATTCTTAGACAAATTTAGGTGAATTGATAGATGATGGACTAACTAGAGGGTTCTTCTCCACACATGATATACTTGCATTCAAATTAATTTCCAATTGCTTCTTTTAATAAACCATGAATCTCAATACCTTAGGTTAACTGCGACAGCACTCTTTTAACCTTCAAGTTTCCCTTAACTTATTGAATTGGATGGGAAAGCACATACAACAACTCAAAACATTCTCTAAAAGGCCCCTACGTGAAAAGCACAATAAAGGTACAATCAAAGATCATTAAGTTTCATTAAAACTATAAGCATTAACAAGGCAATTGTAACTATGAAAAGCATGAAACTTTTGCCAAGAATTTACTTAACGCGATCGTTTATAAGCGACCTCCACTACTTGCAAATATAAGTTTGTAACAATTAGGTGAAACTCCTTTATATTTTAGCTTCAAATCCCTGAATGAAAACTAAGTTGGCCACCTTAATCAACACACAAGAATAAGTTATCAATCAAACGGTTAAGCAAATTGCATTCACAACTCATGAAATAACAATTGGAAGTAATCAATTTATCTTGCAAGCATAATCATGGTATTGAATAGCCCCCTAGCCAAAAAGGCTTAGTTCCTCATGTTCACAAAATAAAGGAAAACAAATTTATACATTGTAAACAAAAGAAAGAAAACACCTAAACACTCCAACGATCCAATGTTGAACAGCAAAAACATTCAAGCACTTCCTCTTCCCCTCATTTGCTGCGGCACAAGGTTTGGTGGTGAGTTTAGGGGGGAGGGTGTAGAAGAATGGATTTAGGGTTAGGATAAGTGTATGGTGCGGCATGGGTTGGTTTAGGGCAGAAAGTATGAAGAATGGTGAAAGATGGATGTCATAGAGTGTATGGAATGATTTCTGGCGTGAATGGTGAGTGTCTTCTCCCTTTGGCACGGCTAGGGTATTTATTTCAAGAATTTTAGAATGTTTAAGGCTAGGAAATAATTTAGGTAACAAGAATTTAAATCAAAACTTAAAGGGAAAAGGAAACAAAGTCAGAAAACTAAGGGAAAAGACAAAGAGGTATGCGGCAAGGATCTAAATTAAAAGGGAAGGTGTTTAAATGCAAGGAAACAGGAAATAGGAGCTTTCCCTCGCACGACAAGGAAGTAAAAGGTCAAAGGATATGCGGCTATGTTTAGGGAAAGGTGTGAGTGACTTAAAACTAGCTTAAAAGATGTCTCCTTGTGATGTGAAAATTACTTGACACACAAATTAAACCCTCTTTTTGACAATTGTAGTATATATGTAAGTAGGGTATCGTTCTAGGCCGGGGATTAGGAGGGATTGCTAATCTATTCTAAATTAATTTAAAAATATTAAATAAGACTCAAGAACACAAAATTAGGCTAAAAACTCTAATAACTCGAAACACACTTAAAATGACTCAAAATAATAAAAACAATTAAATTAAACACTAGGAACTAAAATGGACGGAAATTAAATTAAAAGACTAACAATAAAGAAAGCTAACCAAATAATATAATATTTAATAATGGAGGGGTGTTTGATTTTTATGAAAAGTAAATTAAACTTAAATAAATTACGGAAATGACAAAAACATGAAATTAAGGTGAAAATGATAAATGACGGACTAGCTAGAGGGTTCTTCTCCACACATGACACATATGCAACTTAAATTGATTTTCAGTTGTTCTTTCAATAAATTGTGAATTTCAATACTCCAGATTAACCGTGAACAACACTTTTTTAACCCTCAGTTTTTCCACAAGTTATTGGGTTGGATGATTGCATACGACAACCCAAAACATTCCCTACAAGTTCCCTACATGAATTGCATAATAGAGATACAAGCAAGAATCATTAAGTTCTATGAAAAACATAAGCATTGACGAGACACTCGTTACTATGATTTGCATGAAACTTATGCCAAGAATTCATTTAACGCGATCGTTTATAAGCGACCTCCACTACTTGTGAATATAAGTTTGTAACTATTAGGTGAAACTCCCTTATACTCTAGCATCAAATTCATGCATGTAAATTAAGCATGCATTCTTAATCGACATACAAAAATAAGTTATCAATCAAGCAGTTAAGCAAATTAAATCACAACTCAGAAATCACAACTGAAGATAATCAATTCATATTACAAATATATTCATGGTTTCGAATTAACCTCTAACCAAAATAAGTTTATTTACACATTATTAAACACAGAAATAAAATGGAAGTTGGAAAGATTAAACCGAAAGAGGAGATCTGCTGCGCACTGCCAAAGGCAGCTCTCTGCCTTCCAGCTCAAATTCCCCCTACTGACCTCCCTGACAATCACCTTTCCACGCTGCCTTCCCCCTTATTCGCACTCCCTCTCCAACTCTCCTGCCCGTCCTGACTCTCCACTCCCCTCACGCTAGCCAAAAGGCAGCTTGTCCCGCGTCTCCTTCCTTTCACGCCCCGTGTTGCTGCGCTCCCCCTTGCTGCACGCTGCCAACTGGACTCTCCCACGCTGCCCAAAGGGCAGCCCTCCACAATCCCTCCAAAACAGCCCACTTCTCTCTCCTTATTTTTCTATCTCTTTTTTCTGTTTCAAGTTTCTGTTCCCCCTCTGACTTCCTGGTCTCTGCCCGTCTTCCCCTTGCAACGGCGCCAAAATTTGATGTGAAAATTACTTGACACACAAATTAAACCCTCTTTTTGACAATTGTAGTATATATGTAAGTAGGGTATCGTTCTAGGCCGGGGATTAGGAGGGATTGCTAATCTATTCTAAATTAATTTAAAAATATTAAATAAGACTCAAGAACACAAAATTAGGCTAAAAACTCTAATAACTCGAAACACACTTAAAATGACTCAAAAGTCCTGTCCTCTCTCCCTCTCTCTTTATTTTCGTTTTTCTCCCCCGTATGCCTTTGCTTTCCATTCTTTTATTTCTGACCTACTCCCCACTATTATTTTTCTATTCTTTCCACCTGCCTTCCCTTACTGCGCCAGCCTTCCCTCCTCTTATATTTGTCCCGCTGTCTTCATGCCCTCCTTTTGTCGTCAGTCTCAGCTGCAAGGGCAGCTATCTGCCCATTACCCTTTAATTATCCTGCTTTCCCTTTTTCACGTTTCTGCGTTTTTGCTCCTTCTATTTTATTCTTTCTTTCTTTTGGCAGCCTTGCTGCTTCTTTTCTTTGTGCGTTACTCACCATTCCACCTGAAACATCTTTAAGTTTAATAAAAACCCCAGTGCAAACTCTGATTCCAACCTGACAAAATTTAGTGAGTAAATAACAAGTTTGTGCCATTTTTATTTTCTTTGCATAACAAATCCTATAAACACAAAAATAACGTAAATAGCTCAAAAATATAAGAAACTAACTAAGAAAAGACGAGTGAATTTGAAGTAAAAATATATATAAATATGATCCGATCACCTTGCACGGCAAGGAAGAGGGGAATGTGGAAAGGTACGGCAAGGCCTTGCATTGTGCAAGGAATGTGTATTCGATGTCCTAGAATGCTTAGGAGGCCTTCAAAATTGCTGAAACTTAGGGACACTTAGGAAAGGTCAAACCAAAGTAGGAAACTTGGCTTAACTTTACTACTTCACTTAGGAATCCTTCTTGGAGTAGGAATCTTCATTCTTCTAGGAATCCTCATTTGAGTAGGAATCCATCTTCAAATCTTCAATTTCGTCCATTCCTTTTGCTCCAAGCATGTGATAACCATTCCAAGCCCAATTTTGCTCCGAAAGGCTCCAAAATGCATCTTCTTGCATGATAGGAGCATATTTATGCGCCTTAGTTAGCTAGTTCTTATGCATTTATGTTGTGTTTTCTTAGTTAAGTTAGTCTTTTAAGCTAGTTTCATGTGTTTTCAGGTTTTAGAGACAAAGTGAGCAAAAAGATGCAATTTGGAGCATTTTGGAGCAAAATTGGGCTAGAATGGAGTTCATGCATATGAAGCACAAAGGATGGACGAATTTGAGGGATTGAGGAAGCTAGGAATGCGTTTCAAAGTTGAAGAATTGAAGATACAAAGTTTCCTAGTTGAAATAGGAAATGGCTTAAATGAAGGATTCCTAATCAATGTAGGAGTCCTAATTGAGGATGGATTCCTAGACGAATGAAGTTTCCTACTCAAGCAAGTATTCCTACATGAAGAAGAAGAGTTAAAGCCAAAGAATCAGCTCAAGTGAAGGAATCTTATCCAAAACCTCATCCATAACCTTATCTTAGCTTATCTTATCCAAACAAACCTTATCCTATCCTATCTTATCCTATCTTATCCTAATCCTAAACTATCCACATTTCAGCCACTTAGGAGGGTTTCTAACTAGATTAGGATGCTTAAAATCAGATTTCTAGAAGCCTTACCCTCTCCTAGATTGATGCCGCACCTCATCTCCCACTCCCTTTGGATTTCTGACTTGTTTTCCTTATAGGAGTGTATGTTATTGTCCTATGCAGATTAGGCCTTTAAAACCTTAATTTCTTTATAGTTAGAGGGGAATTCAAAGCCATGATCATATGTTTTATATGATTTGATTTCGTCCAAGTATGATTTCATGAATCGTGAATGTGGTTTACTTATCTATTTGATTGATAACATGTTTATGTATGTTGATTGAGGGTCGACACTTAGTTTGCATGCATGAATTTGATGCTAGAGTATAAGGGAATTTCACCTAATCGTTATTAACTTATATTCATAAGTAGTAAAAGTCGCTAGTCACGATTGTGTTAAGTAAATCCTAGGCAAGAGTAACATGTGTATCCCATAGTTATGAATGCCTCGTCAATGCTTATGATTTCCATTGAACTTAATGATCTTTCATATGTGTCTCTATTAAGCGTATTCCATAGTTAAGGTCCTTGATAAGAATAATTTGGTTGTAATGCGTATTCCATTCAATTCAATGAATCTAGGTAAATCTGAGAATTAATTGGTGCAATCTAGTTAATTTGAGGCATTGTCATTCATGGTTTGTTGAAAGAGTAATTGGAAATCGAGTCATATGCATATGTTTCATGTGTGGAGAAGGAACCTTCTAACTAGCCTTTCACCATCTTCATCTACATTAAAACGTTTTTGTCAAGTTTGTTTTCAAAGTTTTTGTTTTAAAAGTAAAATTCGTCCAAATCAACCCCTTGCTTTTAAATCTTGTTTTTAGAGTCAAAACGTGTTTTCCTTTAAGTCTTTTGAGTCTTTGAAGTTCTATTTTCGTCCAAATCACTTGTTAGGTCTAGAATTGAGTCTTTTTTATTGTTTCTTGTTGTTTTTAGTGTTTTAAGTTAGTTTTGAGTCTATAGAGTATAGTTTAGTGTTTTTGAGTCTTATTTGTGTTGATTAGCATCCCTAGTTAATCCCCGGTTTAGAACGATCCCTACTTGCATCATTACTACAATTGTCATCAATAGGGTTTCATTTGTGTGTCAACATAATTTTCACACCATTGCATCCTTTGTACTTAAAGCCTGAAAACACACAAAAATGGCTTAAAAGACTAAAATAACTATGAAATAACAATGTAAATGCACAAGAACAAGCCAACTAAATCGCATAAAATTGCTTCTATCAAATTCCCCCACACTTAGGTTTTGCTAGTCCTCGAGCAAAACAAAAGAAATAAACGAATCAAAACCAACAAAACAAACAAAACACAACCTAAACCTTCCAACGTTTGCCTCAGGGACTTCCAATGCACGTAACATGAAAACTAGTACTCACATATGTTATAACAAAGAAAGAAATTTATGGAGTTAATAAGCATGTTTTGATATGATCTCATGAATGGAATGCTACTGCTTAGATGCGAGAACCAGTGACACCATATGCTCATACCAATTTCAAACTCCACAAATTGAAATGCACAACTCTCAAGATTGAAGTGAAGGGTTGTAACGGGGCTAAGGGTGTTGGCTAACAACAAAAGGATAGGGATAACAAACGTTCTTAAAGCAATAGCAAGTAAAGTAATGAAATCTAAACTTAGAATTCACTTTAGAATGCAGAAATTAACTTTTAAACACAAAGGGAAGATTCATGCAACACTTAGGGGTGAATTCAATGTTTTGGACCATTTCTTCAACAAACAATACTTTAGAACTCTTTTCCATACATTCTTCAACTCTTTTTCATTCTTTTCACAACTTTTTTTTTATATCTTTTATTGCCGTGCTCTATGGCACCCAAAATACACAAATTGAAATCTTTCCCCCACACTTGTTTTCTGCAATACATTGAGCAAAAGGAATTCATTTTAAGTCATGCTTCACTATCCTTTAAGAACAAGGGTTTGGATGGTCCTATTCTAGGCTAGGTGAGGATAGTGTGGGTTAACAAGGAACATAGGCTACACAAGGCTCAACGGGGTTAAACTTAAACATATAATAATGTAGGATACACGGCAATTTGGCTTTGGTGGTGGTCACTACACATCTTCATCTTGAATATGTGTTATGCAAATCAATAGCATGCTTTGAATGAAATGGGCATGAGTTCTAGCATTTGGAACTAAATGATGAAACGCCTTCTAAGTAATAACCAAACAAAGAATAATGAGATCATGCAACGACTTTTGAAAACAAGAATGCACAGATTATTAACTCTCCAAATAAACGTTTAGGCTCAAGTGTCACAGGGTTGTAGCGTTAATTTGAGTTCCTTCCTACAAGCATGTTACAAAAAGTGATTTTTTTTCTTTATGATTGCATGTAAATTCATAAATTATAACCACAACCAAGCATACACCAAGAGTAAATCAAACTTTTATCCATGTTTATAACTCTCTTTAACAGCCATGCAATTAAAAACCAAATCCTCATCATTGTGTTGGAAGGTACCCTAAGACACAAAAACAACTCTTTTTGGCTTTTTCAAAACATTTTTTTCAAATATTTATGAGATTTTCGGATTGTTAAATCAAAACACACTAAAACACTCCAAAACTGCTTAAAAACACTTAAAAACAGCAAGGAACAACTCTTGAAGTGATGGGTGATAAAATCCCACGAATTTGCATCAAAAACACTTATTTACCCCCCCCCCAACACTTAAATCAAACATTGTCCTCAATGTTTCAAGCATAAATTCACACAAAACACAAGTAAACAAACAAACAGCAACTAAACAACTCAACATGGCAAAATAGAAACAATAACAAAGAGAAGGGTTTTAGGAACATAAATCTGGAATTTGAGTGATTCCTAGGGCTTCCTTTGTTGAATGCATGGGTTGCCTCCCAAGTAGCGCTTGGTTTAACGTCGTACAGCCGGACGAAGAACACATTCACTCCCCATTGGAGCCCACAGCATGCAAAGGGATTTCTTCCACAACATGCTCCGCAAAGTTCTCATAGTATGGCTTCAATCTTTGTCCATTCACCTTGAATTCTTGCCCAGTTTTCAAGCTTTTGATTTGGACTGCACCATGCATAGAAATATTAGTAATAACAAATGGACCAACCCACTTGGAACGTAACTTACCAGGAAATAGACGAAGACGGGAGTTGAACAACAACACTTTCTGTCCTATGGAAAAGGGTTTGCCTCGAATCATCTTATCATGGAATGCCATAGTCTTCTCTTTGTAAATTCGAGCATTCTCGTAAGTGTCATGCCTAATCTCTTCAAGTTCACTCAATTGAAGCTTTCTATGAATTCCAGCTTGGTCCTGATAGGAGCATATTTATGCGCCTTAGTTAGCTAGTTCTTATGCATTTTCGTTATGTTTTCTTCGTTAAAGTAGTCTTTTAAGCTACTTTCATGTGTTTTCAGGTTTAAAGGACATATTACATGAAATGGTGCGATATGGAGCCTTTTAGAGCAAAATTGAGCCGGAATGTTGTGTAGGCTAATGGAGCACGAGGAATGGACGAGCTTGAAGGTCAAAGGCGCTTAAGACATGAAGAAATGGAAGTGAAGAACAAAGAAGTCGGAATTGGCAACCAAAGTTTCTAAAGTTGGAAGTTTCTATTCTTGGAGGTTTCCATTTTCGTGAGTTTCTATTCTTGGCTTTGGGCTTTTAGATGACATAACCCCTAAACTCCTTGTGGCCCCTACGCCTATGCCGCACCTAAACCCTAATCCTAGCCCACTTAATCAGCCACACCCTAGGGCCTAATCATTTAATTTCTGCCAAGTTAAACCCTAATCCATCTACCCTAAGCCCATGCCGCACCTAATGTTCTAGAAACCCTATTTTCTGGTGGATTTCCAACCCCTGGCGGCACCCAAACCCTAGCCCATTTGTCTAACCTGATTTCTTTAGGGTTTGGCTGCCTATATATATGTGGTTATACATCATTTAGCCATCATCACCCCCTCCACAATTCAGAAATTCGTCAAAACACATTCAGCCCCCTTGCCGCAGCCTTCCTTCACCAATCTGCCATATTTTCACACTTTGCCGCAACCCCCATGTCCCCTAAACTCTACCATATCATTCCTTACCTACTCATCCATCCAAATAACCCCTAGAACCTGTCTCTAGTCCTTGTGCCGCAGCCAAGAGGAGGAGAGAAAGCTTGGGACGTTCATGCCATTCAATTGAGGATTGCTGGAACGTTTTAGGTGTTGTCTTTCCTTTGAATTCCATGTTTAATTTTGATATTCTTTGTGTTGCGATCATAAGGAACTAAACCCCCCTTGGTTAGGGGGGAATTCGAAACCATGTACATGCTTGCAATATGATTTGATTACATTCAGTTGTTATTTCATAAGTTGTGGATTCAATTCGTTCATCTATTTGATTGATAACTTATTTGTGTATGTTGATTGAGAGTGCACGCTTAGTTTTCATGCATGAATATGATGCTAGATTATGAGGGAGTTTCACCTAATAGTTACAATCTTATAATCACAAGTAGTGAAGGTCGCTTGAAAACGATCGCGTTGAATGAATTCTTGGCATAAGTTTCATGCAATTCATAGTAACGAATGCTTCGTCAATGCTTATGTTTTTCATAGAACTTAATGATTCTTGCTTGTATCTCTATTATGCAATTCATGTAGGGAACTTGTAGGGAATGTTTTGGGTTGTCGTATGCAATCATCCAACTTAATAACTTGTGGAAAAACTGAGGGTTAATTAGTGCAATTCACGGTTAATTTGGGGCGTTGAGTATTTATAATTTATTGGAAGAACAACTGAAAATCGTTTTGTTTGCAAGTGTGACATGTGTGGAGAAGAACCTCCTAACTAGCCTTTTATCCATCCTTTTCATCCAAAAACGTTTTACAATCTGTTTAGTTTTAAGTTTCTGTTTTGTTTTCAATTTTCGTCCAAAACAAATCCCCCTTTATTTTGAAGTCTTAGATTAGTTAGAAAGTGTTTTGATTTGTGTTTCTAAGTGTTTTGATTCAAGTTTTCACTCAAATTCGTCCAAGTTCTTGTTAGGTTCTCAAAACTGCCCAGAAAGTGGTTTTTAGGCAGTTTTGAGTCATTAGGTTGCTGTTTTGAGTTTTAGGTTTGTTTAAGTGTTTTAACCTTTAGTTTTGCATTCTTTGAGTCTAGTTTAGTGTTTTAAACTTTGTTTTTGAGTTTTTAAGTCAGTTTCCAAGTGTTTAGCAATCCCTCCTAATCCCCGGTCTAGAACGATCCCTACTTACATCTCTACTACAATTTGACAAAAGAGGGTTTAATTTGAGTGCTAGTTAATACCATATCAGGTCCACATTCAAATTGAATGTCTTGATAGTCCAATGAGCTTTATGTTCTAATTCCACAGAAAAATGGCATGGTTTGCCATAAACAAGCCGAAAAGGAGACATACCAATAGGGGGTTTTGTAAGCCGTTCGATACGCCCATAGTGCATCATTCAAACGTAAGCTCAAATCTTTTCTATTTGGCCCAACGGTCTTCTCCAAAATCTGTTTGATTTCTCTATTGGACACCTCGCCTTGGCCATTTGTTTGGGGGTGATAAGGTGTGGAAACCTTATGTGTCACATTATACTTCTTAAGCAGTGCCTCAATGGTACGATTGCAAAAATGAGACCCCCCATCACTTATGAGCACCCTAGGCATCCCAAATCTAGAATAGATATTAGAATGTTTAAGGCTAGGAAATAATTTAGGTAACAAGAATTTAAGTCAAAGCTTAAAGGGAAAAGGAAACAAAGTCAGAAAACTAAGGGAAAAGACAAAGAGGTATGCGGCAAGGAACTAAATTAAAAGGGAAGGTGTTTAAATGCAAGGAAACAGGAAATAAGAGGTTTCCCTTGCACGGCAAGGAAGTAAAAGGTCAAGGGATATGCAGCTGTGTTTAGGGAAAGGTGTGAGTGACTTAAAACTAGCTTAAAAGATGTCTCCTTGCACGGTAAGGAAGAGGGGAATGTGGCAAGGTACGGCAAGGCCTTGCATTGTGTAAGGACTGTGTATTTGATGTCCTAGAATGCTTAGGAGGCCTTCAAAATTGCTGAAACTTAGGGACACTTAGGAAAGTTCAAACCAAAGTAGGAAACTTGGCTTAACTTTCGTACTTCACTTAGGAATCCTTCTTGGATTAAGAATCTTCATTTGAGTAGGAATCCATCTTCAAATCTTTAATTTTGTCCATTCCTTTTGCTCCAAGCATGTGATAACCATTCCAAGCCCAATTTTGCTATAAAAGGTTCCAAAATGCATCTTCTTGCATCCTTTGTACTTAAAACCTGAAAACACACAAAAATACTTAAAAGACTAAAATAACTATGAAATAACAATGTAAATGCACAAGAACAAGCCAACTAAGTCGCGTAAAAATGCTCCTATCAGCTTTTGCTTCCACCCATTTTAAAACATAATCAACAGCTAGCAAGATATAAGTGAAACCATAAGATGGAGGGAAAGGACCCATAAAATCAATACCCTAAACATCAAAAATTTCAACAAAGGATAGGGGTTGTTGCGGCATTTGATCCTTGGTGCCTATATTTCCCATTCTTTGCCACCGATCACACGTTAGACAATAAGTTCTAGCATCTTTAAACAAAGTGGGCCAATAAAATCCACATTCAAGAACCTTTAATGCCGTTCTTTGGGTGCCAAAATGTCCACCACAAGCATAAGTATGACAAAATCTTAGAATCGAAAGAAATTCACAATCATGCACACATCTACGCAAAATCTGATCAGAGCAATACTTCCACAAATAGGGATCATCCCAAACATAGAATCATGCATCTTTTCGAAATTTATCACATTGGTGCTTGGTGAGAGTGCTTGGAACATGTTTAGACACTAAGTAATTCACTAGATCGGCATACCAAGGTTCACTTACCTCAATGGACAACAGCTGCTCATCAGGGAAAGTTTCAGGGATAGGCACGGCATGCTCTTGCTCATTATGGACCATTCGGCTTAGGTGGCCAGCCACCACATTTTCGCTTCCTTTCTTGTCTCGGATTTCGATGTCAAATTCTTGAAAAAGAAGCATCCAACGAATGAGCCTAGGTTTTGCTTCCTTCTTCGTTATTAAGTACTTCAAAGCTGCATGATCAGTATAAACAATCATTTTAGTTCCAATTAAATAAGACCGAAACTTATCTAAAGCAAATACAACAGCAAGAAGTTCTTTTTCTAATGTGGAGTAGTTCAATTGGGCATCATTGCGCGTTCGAGAGGCATAGTATATGACATGCGGCTGCTTGTCTTTTCTTTGCCCCAAAATAGCTCCTAATGCATAGTCGGATGCATCACACATCGAACGAACCTCTTTAACCGAAGTAGGAGAGGGTAAGTGACGTACAAGGTCTATTTTTTATTCATCTACTTCAATTCCTTTTTCTGAAACGATATGGCCTAAAACTATACCTTGTTTAACCATAAAATGACATTTTTCCTAATTCAACACAAGATTAGTTTCAACACATCGTGTCAAGATCAAGGTCAGATTATCCAAACAATTAGCAAAAGAATCCCCAAATACACTAAAATCATCCATAAATACCTCAATGATCTTCTCAACATAATCAGAGAATATACTTACCATACATCTTTGGAAAGTGGCAGGTGCGTTGCATAGGCCAAATGGCATGTGACGATAACAAACGTTCCAAAGGGACATGTGAATGTGGTATTTTCTTGATCATCCGGGGCTATCACAATTTGGTTATATCCAGAATATCCATCAAGAAAACAATAAAAAGCACAACCAGCTAATCTTTCAAGCATTTGGTCGATGAATGGCAAGGGAAAGTGATATTTCCTTGTTGTGGCGTTTAGCTTCCTATAGTCAATACAAACTCGCCATCCAGTTTTAATTCGTGTAGGCACCAACTCGTTCTCTTCATTCTTGACAACAGTAACTCCAGGCTTCTTGGGAACGACTTGAATTGGTGAAACCTAACAGCTATCGGAGATAGGATAGATCACGCCATAATCTAAGAGCTTGATTATTTCCTTCTTCACAAATTCCATCATGGGAGGGTTGAGACGGCATTGAGCCTCTCGGGATGGTTTAGTCCCCTCCTCAAGAAGTATACGGTGCATGCAAGTGGTGGGCTAATTCCCCTAATGTCGGCCAAGGTCCACCCTATGGCTATTTTGTACTCTCGTAGCACCCTCACAAGCTTTTCTTCCTCATGTGCCGTGAGACTTGAAGAAACAATAACGGGAAATGTTTCGTCATTTCCCAAAAACACATACTTCAAATGGTCCGGCAACAGCTTAAGTTCAAGAGTAGGTGCCTGAACGATAGAAGGTAACATCTTAGTAGAAACTAAACTTGAAATTGAGAGCGTGGCCTTACCATATTACCGTGGAAGTGACTCAAGGGCAGCCACAACCTCCATAACTTCCTCATTGAAGGGCACGGTGGTGCGAAAATTAACTTAACACACAAATTAAACCCTCTTGTTGCCAAACTGTAGTATAAATGCAAGTAGGGATCGTTCTAAACCGGGGATTAGGAGGGCTTGCTAAAACCTCTAAATTGACTTAAAAACATATAAACAGAGTTAAAAACACTAAACTAGACTCAAAGAACTTAAAACAAACTCAAAGGACTCAAAACAAGCTAAAACCGCTCAAATCTACCTAAAAACACAAACTGGGCAGATTTGGACTCTGACACACTTTTGGGACACCTAAAATCACAAATCAAAATAGATTTTGACTAATAAAACACTTTAAAGTAAAGGGGGTTTTGGTTTTGACGAATTTGAAAACAAAACAAGTAAATTAAAGAACTAATGAAATCTGCACAAATTTGAGTAAATTGAAAGGATGGAAGGCTAGCTAGGAGGTTCTTCTCCACACATGACATACTTGCACATAAACCAATTTTCAGTTGTTCTTTCGATCAATCATAAAACTCAACACCCCAGGTTAATTAAGTCCGCTTAAATTAACCTTCAAGTTCTCCTTAAGTTATTGAATTGGATAGGAAATCGCATACAACAATTCAAGCATTCTTCAAAAGTTCCTTAGGTGAACAGCACAATAAAGATACAATCAAAGATCATTAAGCATTATGAAAACTATAAGTATTGACGAGGCATTCGTTACTATGATGAGCATGAAACTCCTGCCAAGAATTTATTTAACGCGATCGTTTATAAGCGACCTCCACTACTTGTGAATATAAGTTTGTAACTATTAGGTGAAACTCCCTTATACTATAGCATCATATTCATGCATGCAAACTAAGTGTGCACTCTTAATAAACATACACGAATAAGTTATCAATCAAGCAGTTAAACAAATTGAATTCACAACTTATGAAATCACAACTGAAGGTAATCAAATCATATTGCAAGCATGAACATGGTTTTGAATTCCCCCCTAGCTAAGGGGGTTTAGTTCCTCATACTCACAAAGCAAAGATAAACAAATTTAGACATTGAAAACACCTAAAAACGCTCCAACAATCCAACTTGAATGGCAAGCACGTCCAAGGGTCCTCCTTCTTCTCTTTGTTGCAGCACAAGGTGTGGTTTGATGGATGAGTGGTAAATTATGGTGGTGGATGGGTGGATTGTGTTCTCCCGACCAAGGAATGTAAGTGTTAGTGTATGGAGTTGTGAGATGTGAATGTAGTTTCTTTTGATGGATCTTTTCTCCTCCCTTGTTATGGTGAAGGGTGGATGTATTTATAGGCTAGGGAGAGGACCACCATCTAATTAAGGTGGTAGTGGTGTATGTTGTGGTAATGAGTGGATGTCATGGGTGTAGTGGGTGACTGTTTGGTAATGAGTGGATGTAATGGGTGTAGTGGATGGATGTTTGGTAATTAGTGGATGTAATGGGTGTAGTGGATGAGCGTTTGGTAATGAGTGGATGTAATGGGTTTAGTGGTTGAGTGTTTGGTAATGAGTGGATGTAATGGGTGTAGTGGATGGATGTTTGGTAATGAGTGGATGTAATGGGTGTAATGGATGAGTGTTTATAGTTGTAGGTAAACACATTTGCGCACACACATGCTAATTTCTAGCCTTCTAATCTTCAAAAATGTCCATCCTCATGTCTCCATGCTTCCACTATCCAATCTTGGCCTAAAAAATGCTCCAAAGTGCTCCAAATAGCACTTTGTTGCCAACTTTGTTATTTGAACCTACAAACACACGAAAATAGCTTAAAGTACTAAAATAACTAGAATTAAACTAAGTAAATGCCAAGAAACAAGCTCACTAAGTTGCATAAATATGCACCTATCAATTTCCCCCACACTTAGCTTTTGTTAGTCCTCGAGCAAAACAAAAGAAACAAAATGAAACAAAACAAACAAAAAACAACCTAACCTTCCAACATTTGCCTTAGGGATTTCCAATGCACATGACATGTTAAAAATCATCATTCCCACAAATTTTGGTTATCTTCACACTTGAGCACAAACTTAATCACAATCACTACTTACTAGTTCACAATTAACCAATTAAAACAATGTTTTGAATGTAGTAACATGCCTTAGAGAATTTGCTCAATTCCTTACAAGATAAAAACGCTCAAATGACTCAAATGAAGTAACAATGTTTTGAATGTAGTAACATGCCTTAGAGAATGTAGTAACTCAAATGACTCAAAATAAGCTAAAAACGCTCAAATCTGCCTAAAAACACAAATTGGGCAGATTTGGACTCTAACACACTTTTGGGACACCTAAAAACACAAATCAAAACAGATTTTGACTAATAAAACACTTTAAAGTAAAGGGGGTTTTGGTTTTGATGAATTTGAAAACAAAACAAGTAAATTAAAGAACTAATGAAATCTGCACGAATTTGAGTAAATTGAATGGATGGAAGGCTAGCTAGGAGGTTCTTCTCCACACATGACATACTTGCACATAAACCAATTTTCAGTTGTTCTTTCGATCAATCAGGAAACTTAACACCCCAGGTTAATTAAGTCCGCTTAAATTAACCTTCAAGTTCTCCTTAAGTTATTGAATTGGATGGGAAAACGCATACAACAATTCAAGCATTCTTCAAAAGTTCTTTACGTGAACAGCATAATAAAGATACAATCAAAGATCATTATTGACGAGGCATTCGTTACTATGATGAGCATGAAACTCCTGCCAAGAATTTATTTAACCCGATCGTTTATAAGCGACCTCCATTACTTGTGAATATAAGTTTGTAACTATTAGGTGAAACTCTCTTATACTCTAGCATCATATTCATGCATGAAAACTAAGTGTGCACTCTTAATAAATATACACGAATAAGTTATCAATCAAGCAATTAAACAAATTGAATTCACAACTTATGAAATCACAATTGAAGGTAATCAAATCATATTGCAAGCATGAACATGGTTTCGAATTCCCCCCTAGCTAAAGGGGGTTTAGTTCCTCATACTCACAAAGCAAAGATAAACAAATTTAGACATTGAAAAAAAAAGAATGAAAACACCTAAAAACACTCCAACAATTCAACTTGAATGGCAAGCACGTCCAAGGGTCCTCCTTCTTCTCTTTGTTGCGACATAAGGTGTGGTTTGATGGATGAGTGGTAAATTATGGTGGTGGATGGATATAGGTGAGTTATGGTGAAGGGTGGATGGGTGGATTGTGTTCTCCCGACCAAGGAATGAAAGTGTAAGTGTATGGAGTTGTGAGATGTGAATGTAGTTTCTTTTAATGGATCTTTTCTCCTCCTTTGTTATGGTGATGGGTGGATGTATTTATAGGCTAGGGAGAGGACCACCATCTAATTAAGGTGGTAGTGGTGTATGTTGTGGAAATGAGTGGATGTAATGGGTGTAGTGGGTGAGTGTTTGGTAATGAGTAGATGTAATAGGTGTAGTGGATGTAATGGGTGTAGTGGATGAGTGTTTGGTAATGAGTGGATGTAATGGGTGTAATGGGTGAGTGTCTGGTAATGAGTGGATGTAATGGGTGTAGTGGATGAGTGTTTGTAGTGGTAGGTCAACACGCTTGCACACACACATGCTGATTTCTAGCCTTCTAATCTTCAAAAATGTCCATCCTCATGTCTCCATGCTTGCACTATCCAATCTTGGCCCAAAAATGCTCCAAAGTGCTCCAAATAGCACTTTGTTGCCAACTTTGTTATTTGAACCTACAAACACACGAAAATAGCTTAAAGTACTAAAATAACTAGAATTAAACTAAGTAAATGCCAAGAAACAAGCTCACTAAGTTGCATAAATATGCTCCTATCACACGGCATTGGGTTCCTCAATCTAGCCGTGGGTTTGTATTGCTACACTGTTTTCGTTTTCTAGTTATATGCCCTTTGTAATGGTTATTTCAAGGGCATCCTCGTTCAATTCCTCAAGATACTCCTAAGCCAAAGAATCAATGATATCAATAGAAAAACATAAATGGTCATCAACGGGATATCTCATAGTTTCAGAAATATTAAAATCGATAACTTCCCCATCGAATTCCATCGTCAAAGTGCCCTTGAACACATCAATCTTTGTACGGGCTGTCTTCATGAATGGCCTACCAAACAGAATAGGCAGAGAAGTGGAATAAGCTGAATATTCCATGTCTAAAACGTAAAAATCAGCCGGGAAGATCAAATGGTTCACCTGCACTAAAACATCCTCCAATACTCCTTTTGGATAAGCGTTAGAATGATCAGCCAATTGTATGATCACACCATCCTTTTTCAATTCACCCAAATTCATATATTCATAAATAGAATAAGGCATGACATTTATAGATGCACCTAAAGTCAACCATTGCATGTTCAAAACGAGTAGTGCCAATTATATAAGGAATCGTAAAACTACTGGGGTCTTTGCATTTAGTGGGTAGTTTACGTTGCAATACGGCTGAAACATTTTCACTTACCTTAACTACCTCTTTGTTCGACATTCTTCTCTTGGTTGTGCACAGCTCCTTGAGAAATTTGGCATATTTCGGGACTTGTCTAATTGCCTTAAGGAGTGGAATGTTTACTTGCACTTTCCGGAATGTTTCTAGAATGTCCTTCTCATTCTCATCCTTCTTCGATTTCATGAACCTACGAGGAAAAAGAACATTGGTCAGATTAGTATTAAGTGAATTTGAACTCAACTTACCTTGTTTTGCCAAATTAAGAGTGATAGGGGCCTGCGGCATAGGTTGTTTCACCCTTACCGTGGGTGTGCTAATGCTTCCCTCCTTTTCTTGCTGCTTGTCATCCTCTTTTTGGGCAGATTTGGGAGTGTCGGACTCACTTCCAACTTCTTTTCCACTACACAACATGATGGCTTTGGCAGATTCGAATCCTCCCGTCGGATTCACATTTGTTGAACTAGGTAACTTACCTTGTTCTCTACTAAATTGCCCCATCAATTCAGCCATTTGTCCCATTTGTTCTTCAAATCTTCCACCTCATTGGCTTGATTTTGCATGCCCTGTGCCACATTGGTTAGCAATTGAACAAGTTGATCATTATCCATAGGCGTACCTGTTCTAGATTGGGTCGGATGTGGTTGATTTTGTTGATAAGGTCGTGGGAACCCAGGGGAGTTTTGCCGAAATCTCCCTTGTTGTGCAGGTTGTTAGGGCTCTCTCGACTTCATATTAGGGTGATCTCTCCATCCGGGGTTGTATGTGTTCGAGTATGGATCGTATTTGGTTTGATTTTGGCCTTGGAATCCAACAGCATTGGCAGATTCCCATCCACCATTCTCGATCAACTGAGGGAACTTCTCGGATGGATGCCCTTGGATGGAACACACGGTGCAAACTTGATTTTCTTATGGTTTGGACCCAATTACAACCTGAGACACAAGAGAAGTAAGATTAGCTAATTGTGATTGAATTTCAGAAATGGCACTTACCTCATTCACACTATCTTGCCGTGGGCTTTCTCTTTGTCCAACACCCTCATATTGTTGTGCATTGTGTGTTCGGTTTGCAATTAAAGTCTTGGCAGCCACTGGAGTCATGTCAACCAACGCACCACCCGCTGAGGCGTCTAGCATTTGATGTTCAATGGGGAGGAGTCCTTCGTAGAAGTATTGAATGAACAGCTCCTCCTTCATTTGGTGTTGTGGACATGAAGCAACAAGAGTTTTAAAACATTCATAATAAGTAGGAAACGATTCACCTTGATTTTGTTGGATGCCACTAATCCGTTTCCTCAAGAGAATGACTCTTGAAGTTGGGAAAAATTTCTCCAAGAATGCTCGTTTCATACTCTCCTAAGATGTAACCGTCCCAGGTGCTAGTTCGTACAACCAATCTTTAGCTTTGTCCATTAGAGAGAATGGAAAAGCTTTCATCTTCAAGATGTTGCCATCTACATTCACCGGGGTCATGCTCAAACGAACTACTTCAAACTCTTTCACATGCTTGTTTGGATCTTCCATGGACAACCCATGGTACTTCGGAATGTGATGCAACAAGCTTAACTTCAATTCGAATTCTTCCGTCTTTCCTTGGGTTACCGGAGGGTATTGGATGCATAGAGGCACGGCATTGTCAACCCCCGAGGCAGAAAGCTCTTTGATGGTTCGATTGTCCACTGCCATGTTTGGCACTTCCTCCCCAACCTGTGCCGTGGGGGTTTCTTCCTCCTCTACTACTTGTTCTTCGAAATCAGGTTCAGGAATAGGTGGATTGGGACTTGTTGATTCCTATTCCTTCTCAAAGTTCGCTCAAAATCGTCATCAAAGTCCAAGATGTGCTCACGAATAGGTTGGGAACTTCAAGTCATAAACTAGTACCTAAAAACAAGACAACAAAACAAGTCAGAAACTAGAATTAAAACAAACTAAACGAAAAGAATAGAACCAAGGGATTAGCAATGTTGCTAATCCTCGGCAACGACACCAAAATTTGATGTGATAAAAGTTAAGCACTCAAATTAAACCCTTTTGTTGTCAAATTGTAGTATAAATGCAAGTATGGATCGTTCTAAACCGGGGACTAGGAGGGCTTGCTAAAACCTCTAAACTGACTCAAAAACATAAAAACAAAGTTAAAAATGTTTGAATAGACTCAAGGGACTCAAAACAGGTTCAAAAGACTCAAAACAACTTAAAAACACTCAAAACTGCCTTAAAACACAAACTGGGCAGATTCTAACTCTAACACAACTTTGGACGAATTTAGTGTTTTGACTTGAATCAAAACACTCAAAAACACAAACAAAACAAATTTGAAACACTTTGAAACAAGAAAATAAAAGGGGGTTTTGAATTGGACGAATTTGAAACAAACAAACATGTTATAAAACTAGGCAGATTGTAAAACGAATTTAAGAAATAAGATGATGGATGGATTAGTTAGAGGTCTGTTCTTCACACATGACACACTTGTACATGAATCAATTTCCAATTGCTTTTTAATAGATTATGATGCTCAACACCCCAGATTAACCGTCATGCACAAATTAACCCTCAGATTTTCCTTTACTCATTGGATTGGATGAATACATGCAACAACCCAAATCATTCTCTAAAAGTCCCCTACATGAATGCATAATAGAGATACAATCAAAGATCATTACGTTTCATGAAAATCAGAAAGTGTTGACGAGGCAATTGTAACTATGAATGCATGATACGTTTGCCAAGAATTCTGATGCGAAATATATAAGCACACAAATTAAACCCTTTTTTGTCAATTGAAGCAAAGTATGTAAGTAGGGATCGTTCTAGGCCGAGGATTAGGAGGGATTGCTAAATCACTTGAAAACTGACTCAAAACGTAAAAACAAAGTTTAAAACACTAAACTAGACTCAAAGAATGCAAAACTAAACTCTAAAACACTAAAACAAACCAAAAGACTCAAAACAGCCCAGAAACACTCAAAACTGCCTTAAAAACACAATCTGGGCAGTTTTGAAGACAAACTCAAATTTGGACGAAAATAGGTTATAACTTGACTCAAGACACTTAAAAACACAAACTAAATTGATTTCTAACTAAGATGACTCAACAAAATAAAGGGGGATTGATTGTAGATGAATTTGAAAACCAAACAAAAACTTTGTAAACTAAACAGAATTTAAAATGAATTTGGTTAAAGTGAATGGATAGAAAGCTAGCTAAGGGGTTCTTCTCCACACATGTCACACTTGCATACAAAATGATTTCCAATTGCTTCTCAATAAACCATGAATTCCCAACGCCCCAGATTAACCGTGAATTGCACTAATTAACCCTCAGATTTTCCTAAAGTTATCGAATTGGATGAATTGCATACAAAAACCCAAAGCATTCCTCACAAGTTCCCTGCATGAATTGCATAACAAAGATACAAGCAAAGATCATTAAGTTCTATGAAAATCATAAGCATTGGCGAGGCATTTGTTACTATGAATTGCATGAAACTTATGCCAAGAATTTACTTAACACGATTGTGATCAACAACCTTTACTACTTTCGAATATAAGTTCATAACGATTAGGTGAAATTCCCTTATATCCTAGCATCAAACTTATGCATGAAAATTAAGCGTGCACTCTCAATCAACACACACAAATCAGTTTTAATTCATATAGATAAGTAAATTGAATTCACAACTTATGAAACGCAATTGAAAGTAATCAAATCATATAGCAAGCATGAACATGGTTTCGAATCCCCCCTAGCCAAGGGGGGGTTTAGTTCCTCATACGCACAAAGCAAAGATAAATAAATTTCAACATCGAAATCCAAGGAAAGAGAACACCTAGACACTCCAACTTGGGGAGCAGGTGCATCCACGAAGTTCCTCTTTCCTCCTTGCTGCGGCACAAAGGTTAGGGACAAGTTTTGGGGTTATGAATGGTGTTGAATGGATGGGGGAATGACATGGTAGTGTTTAGGATAGATGGGTGGTGCGGCAAGGGGTGGTTTTTGGCAGAAATTATGGAGAATGGTGGTGGAAGGCTGCGGCAAAGAGAGGCTCTTTGTTTCTGGCGTGAATGATGTGTATGAGAGGTGGTAATTCGGCCAAGGTTTGAAATATGAGTATATATAGGCACTTAAAACCCTAGGGTAATCAGATATGGACTTGAATAACCCAAATCCATAAGGAAAAGGGCTTAGAAATCAGAATTCACAAGGGAATAGGTTAAAGGGTGCGGTAGATAAGCACATACTTAATCATAGTCACCATATACTAGTTCACATTTAACCAATTAAAACAATGTTTTGAATGTAGTAAAATGCCTTAGAGAATTTGCTCAATTCCTTACAAGATATGCACTCAATTTTCACTCAGATTTTCTAACTACACACCCTATACTAGTTATATGTGAGAAGATTGATGTAGACATAAAACGAACGCTCACGTATATGTGTAACAAAGAAGCAATTTCTGGAGTTAATAACATGTATATAAATATGTTCTCAGGAATGGAATGCTACTACTAAGATGCGAGAACCAGTGACACCATATGCTCATACCAATTCTAAACTCCACAAATTGAAACACAAAACACTCAAGATTAAAGTCAATGGTTGTAACGGGGCTTGGGGTATTGGCTAACAAAGAATGGATAGGGATAACAAAGGTTCTTTAAGTAATAGCAAGCAAAGCAATGAAATCGAAACTTAGAATTCACTTTAGAGCGCAGAAATCAACTTTTAAATACAAGGGAAGATTCATGCAATACTTAGGGTCGAATTCAATGTTTTGGACCCTTTCTTCAACAATCAACACTTAAGAGCTCATTTTCACATCTTTTTCAACTCTTTTGCATTATTTTTCACAACTTTTCTTTTCTTCTTTCTATTTTCCACGAATTGTTTTTTCTTTTTCTACCGATGCCTCATTAAAGACTTTGGCACACACACACATAACAAATCCTTTCCCCCACACTTGTTTTATGCACTACATTGATTAAAAGGAATTCAATTGAGTCATACTTTACTATGCTTCAAGAACAAGGGTATGGATGGTGCTAATCTAGGATAGGTGAGGATAATGTGGGTTAACAAACAATATAGGCTAAACAAGGCTCAACGGGGTTAAAACCTACAAAACAAATGAACATGGGGGACACGACAATTTGGCTTAAATGGTGATCACTACACAACTTCATCTTGAATATGTGTTAAGCAAATCAATAGCATGTTTTGAATGAAATGGGCATGAGTTCTAGTGTTTGGAACTAAATGATGAAACGCCTTCTAAGTAGTAACCAAGCAAAGAATGATGAGATCATGCAACGACTTTAGAAAACAACAATGCACAGATTATTAACTCTCCAAAAAAACGTTTAGGCTCAAGTCTCACAAGGTTGTAACGTTAGTTTGAGTTTCTTCCTTCAAGCATGTTACAAAAACTAATTTTTCCTTTATGATTACATGTAAATTCATAAGTTATAACCATATCCAAGCATAAACCAAAGAGTAAATGAAACTTTCATCCATGTTTACAACTCTCTTTAATAGTCATGCAATTAACAATCGAATCCTCATCATTGTATTAGAAGGTACCCTAAGACACAAACAAACACACAAAACAACTTTAAAACGACTCTTTTTGTTTTTTTCTAAACAATTTTTCAAATTTTTTCTGGGATTTTCGGATTTTTATGTAAAACACACTAAAATGCATCAAAACAGCCTAAAAACAGCAAGGAACAACATTGGAAGTTACGGTGATACAACCCTACAAATTTGCATCAAAACACTTTGGTTACCCCTCCACACTTCAATCAAACATTGTCCTCAATGTTTCAAGCATAAACTAACACAAATAACAAGTAAACAAACAAACAGCAACTAACATAATAAACATGGCAGAAACAAAATAAACAACAAAGAGAAAGGTTTAGGAACGCAAATCTGGAATTGGAGTGATTCCTTGGTCTTCTTTTGTTGCATGCATGGGTTGCCTCCCAAGTAGCACTTTCTTTAACGTCGTACAGCCGGGCGAAGAACTCATTCAGTCCTTATTGGAGCCCACGGCATGCAGGGAGATGTCCTCCATAGCATGCTCCTCAAAGTGCTCATAATAGGGCTTCAATCGATGCCCATTCACCTTGAATTCATGTCCCGTTTTCAAGCTTTGGATTTGGACTACACCATGAACAAAAACATTAGTAATAAAAAACGGTCCAATCCACTTAGAACGTAACTTACCGGGAAACAACCATAAACGGGAATTGAACAATAGCACTTTCTGCCCTATGGAGAATGTTTTGCCTTGAATCATCTTATCATGGAAAGCTTTGGTCTTCTCCTTGTAAATGCTAGCATTCTCGTACGCCTCATGCCTTATCTCATTAAGTTCATTTAGTTGGAACTTCCTATGACTTCATGCGGCATTTAGGTCCATATTGAACTTCTTGACGGCCCAATGAGCTTTGTGCTCCAATTCAACGGGGAGATGGCACGGCTTGCCATAGATGAGCCTAAATAGGGACATTCCAATGGGTGTCTTGTACGTGATGCGTAAAATAACTAAACACACAAATTAACCCTCTTGTTGACAATTGTAGTATGGATAAGAGGGATCGTTCTTAAACCGGGGATTATGAGGGATTGCTAAAACACTCTAAACTGACTCAAATCTGTAAAACAAAGTTTAAAATACGAAACTAGACTCAAAGAATGCAAAACTAAACTCTAAAACACTAAAACGAACCAAAAGAATCAAAACAGCAACCAAACACTCAAAACTGCCTAAAAACCACTTTCTGGGCAGTTTTGAGACTCTAACACAACTTGGACGAATTTTGGTTTCCTAATGACCTAAAACACCTAAAAACATATTCTAAGACAAGTTCTAAGTAAAATGACTCAAAGAAATCAGGTGGGATTGATTTTGGACGAAATTAATTAAAACAAAACAAGAACAAAGTAAACAGATTTTAAGACAAAGTTAAGTAAATTGATGGGTAATAGATCAACTAGAGGGTTCTTCTCCACACATGATGCATTTGCATTCAACTTTGATTTCCAATTGTTTCCTTCAATGAATTATGAATCTCAACGCCCTAGGTTAACTGTGATAGCACTTTTTTAACCTTCAAGTTTTCCTAAAATTAGTGAATTGGATGGGAATGCACATGCAACAACTCAAAACATTCTCTAAAAGTTCCTTACGTGAAAAGCACAATAAAGATACAATCAAAGATCATTAAGCTTCATGAAAACTATAAGCATTGACGAGGCAATTGTTACTATGAAAAGCATGAAACGTTTGCCAAGAATTCACTTAACGCGATAGTTTATAAGCGACCTCCACTACTTGCAAACATAAAGTTGTAACTATTAGGTGAAACTTCCTTATGTTTTAGCTTCAAATTCCTGCATGAAAACTAAGTTGGCCACCTTAATTAACACACAAAAATAAGTCATCAATCAAACGGTTAAGCAAATTGCATTCACAATTCATGAAATAACAATTAGACGTAATCAATTCATCTTGCAAGCACAATCATGGTATTGAATAACCCCCTAGCCAAAAGGCTTAGTTCCTCATGTTCACTTGAAACAAAAGAAAACAGATTTATAAATTCTAAATATAAGAAAGAGAACACCTAAATATTCCAACGATTCGATGTTGAACGGCTAGAATCTTCAAGTACTTCGTCTTCCTCTCCTTTGCTGCAACACAGGGACTTTGGGCAGGTTTTGGGTGATTGAATGGTGTAGAATGGATGGGGGACGTATGGAAGTGTTTAGGGTTGATGGGTGGTGCGGCTAGGGTGGTTTTGGGTTATTCGGCTAGGGCTTAAAACACAAAAGGAAAGTGTTTTAAAGCTTAGAATCAGGAAATAAGGAAGAGGAAATAGCAAGGGGAGTGGGGAAAGGGCTCAAAAGGTGCAAGAGAGGTGTATTTGATGTCCTAAAATGCTTAGGAGGCCTTCATAATTGCTGGAACTTTTAGGGACATTTAGGAAAAATCAAACCAAAGTAGGAAACTTTGGCTTAACTTTCCTATTTCAAGTAGGAATCCTTGTTGGAGTAGGAATCCTTGTTCTTCTAGGAATCCTCATGTGATTAGGAATCCATCTTCAATTAGGAATCCTTCGTTGATTAGGAATCCTTCTTCATGTAAGCACTTTCCTACTTCAACTAGGAAACCTTGTTCAAGTAGGAATCATCATCTTCAAGTCTTCAAATTCGTCCAAACCTTGGCTCCAATTATGTGATAATCATTCCAAGCCCAATTTTGCTCCAAAAAGCTCCAAAATGCATCTTCTTGCATCCTTTGGCCTTAAAACATGAAAACACATAAAACTAGCTTAAAAGACTACTTTAACTAAGAAAACACCATGGAAATGCATAAGAACTAGCTAACTAAGGCGTATAAATATGCTCCTATCAGTACGCCGTACGATATGCCCAAAGTGCATCATCTAACCGTAAGCTCCAATATTTCCTTGTAGGCCCAACGGTCTTCTCTAGAATTTGTTTGATCTCACGGTTGGAAACCTCGGCTTGACATTGTATTTCCTCAATAATGCCTCAATGGTGCGGTTACAGAAGTGAGATCCTCCATCACTTATGATGACACGTGGCATGCCAAACCTTGCAAAAATGTTAGTTCTAATAAAATCTGCAACCACTTTAGAATCATTAGTCCGGGTGGCTTTTGCTTCCACCCATTTCGACACATAATCAACGGCAAGCAAAATATACATGAAACCATATGAGGAAGGAAAGGGACTCATAAAATCAATTCCCCAAACATAAAAAATTTCAACATTAAGGAAAGAAACCTGTGGCTTTTGATCCCTAGCACCTATGTTACCCATTCGTTGGCATTTATCACATGTTAAGCAAAAAGTTCTAGCATCCTTAAATATACTACGCCAATAGAATCCACATTGTAATACCTTGATGGCTGTTCTTTGTGTGCCAAAGTGCCCACCACATGCATATGTATGACAAAAGCTTAGAATAGAATGAAATTCAGAATTATGCACACATCGGCGTACAATCTGATTCGGGCCAAATTTCCATAAATATGGATCATCCCACACATAAAACCATGCATCATGCTTTAACTTATCACGTTGGTGCCTAGTGAAAGTGCTAGGAATTCGTTTTGACACCAAAAAATTGACCAAATCGGCATACCAAGGCTCACTTACCTTTATGGACAGCAATTGTTCATCGGGGAATGTCTCGGCAATGGGTAGGGACTCCTCATTATGCACCATTCGTCTTAGGTGGTCAGCCACCACGTTCTCACTTCCCTTCTTGTCACGAATCTCAATGTCGAATTCTTGAAGTAGCAACATCCAACGAATTAGCCGTGGCTTGGCTTCCTTTTTAGTGAGCAAGTACTTCAAAGCTGCATGATCAGTGAAAACAATTACTTTAGTACCAATTAGATATGATCAAAATTTATCTAAAGAAAAAACAACGACTAGAAGTTATTTTTTCGTAGTGGAGTAGTTCAATTGAGCATCATTCAATGTCCGTGAGGCATAATAGATGACATGCGGCCTCTTGTCCTTCCTTTGTCCTAAAACAGCTCTTAACGCATAATCGGACTTATCACACATAAGCTCGAAAGGTAGGCTCCAATCCAGTGGGACAATGATTAGTGTCGTGGTCAACAACTTCTTGAGTTGGTTGAATGATGCCGTGCATTCCTCATTAAAATCAAATGCCACATCTTTTTGTAGGAGTCGACAAAGAGGTTGTGCCACCTTGGAGAAGTCTTTGATGAACTTACGATAGAAACCTGCATGGCCAAGAAAAGAACGAACCTCTCTAACCGAAGTCGGAGAAGGTAAGTGACGCAATACCATTTTCAGAGATAATATGACCTAAGACTATGCCTTGTTTAACCATGAAATGACATTTCTCCCAATTAAGAACAAGGTTAGTTTCAACGCAATGTTTTAATATCAAGCTAAGATTATGCAAGCAACCATCAAAAGAATCACCAAAGACGCTAAAATCATCCATAAAAACCTCAATTATTTTCTCAACATAATCATAAAATATGCTCATCATGCATCTTTGAAATGTGGCAGGTGCATTACATAAACCAAAAGGCATGCGACGATAAGCAAATGTACCGAAAGGGCATGTAAAAGTGGTTTTTTCTTGGTCCTCGGGTGCTATGACAATTTGATTATAACCAGAATAATCATCAAGAAAACAATAAAAAGCGTAACCGGCTAACCTCTCAAGCATTTGATCAATGAATGGCAAGGGAAAGTGATCCTTCCTTGTAGTGGCATTTAGCTTTCTATAGTCGATACACACTCTCCAACCGGTTTGAATGCGAGTAGGCACAAGTTCATTCTCTGCATTTGCTACTACCGTCACTCCGGATTTCTTCGAAACGCATTGTACGGGCGAAACCCACCTACTATCCGAAATTGGATAGATAACTCCACAATCTAAAAGCTTAATAACTTCTTTCTTCACAACTTCCATCATAGGAGGGTTGAGTCGGCGTTGAGCCTCTCGAGATGTTTTAGACCCCTCCTCCAAAAGTATGCGATGCATGCAAGTTGTGGGGCTAATTCCTTTGATGTCGGCCAACGTCCACCCAATTGCTGTTTTGTACTCCTTTAGCACCCTCACTAACTTACCTTCTTCTTGTGCTGTGAGTGAGCATGAAATAATGATGGGCAACATCTCATCTTCTCCCAAGAAAACGTACTTCAAATGACTAGGCAATGGCTTAAGTTCAAGTGTAGGTGGCTGCACAACTGAGGGAAGCATATTTTTAGCCGAAACTGAACTTAAAATTGGGTCCAAAAACTTACCAGTTCGTGATGGCAATGACTCAAGAGCAGCCACCATCTCAATGACCTCATCACTAGGGGGCACGGCAATGGGACATTCATGCATGCCGTGGGTGTGCATGGTGGTTGCTTCAACGTTTTGCTTGTCCATTCCTCGTGCAATGACTAATTCAAGTGCATCGTCATTCAATTTGTCAAAATGGTCCTACGCCAAAGAGTCAATTGATAGGAGAATATTTATGCGCCTTAGTTAGCTAGTTCTTATGCATTTATGTTGTGTTTTCTTAGTTAAGTTAGTCTTTTAAGCTATTTTCATGTGTTTTCAGGTTTTAAGGACAAAGTAAGCAAAAAGATGCAATTTGGAGCATTTTGGAGCAAAATTGAGCTAGAATGGAGTTCATGCATGTGGAGCAGAAAGAATGGACGAATTTGAAGGATTGAAGAAGCTGGTTGAAGAATTGAAGATGCAAAGTTTCCTAATTGAAGTAGGAAAGTGCCTAATTGAAGATTAAATCCTAGTCAACAATGGATTCCTAGTTGAAGTTGGATTTCTAGAAGATTGAAGATTCCTACTCAAACAAGGTTTCCTCCTTGAAGAAGGAAAGTTAAAGCCAAAGAATCAACTCAAGTGAAGAAACCTTATCCAAAACAATATCCATAACCTTATCTTAGCTTATCTTATCCAAACAAACCTTATCCTATCCTATCTTATCCTAATCCTAATCTACCTATATTTCAGCTGCAAGGGAGGGTTCCTAACTATATTAGGATGCTTAAAATCAGATTTCTAGAAGACTTAATCCTTTCCTACAAAGATGGCGCCTAGAACCCTTCTAGAAGCCTAAAAATCTGCCTTGTATTTTCCTTCTAGAAGCCCACCTTTTGCCGCACCCTATATCCTATTTCCCTTGGGTTTTTTACCTTCTAGATGTCCTATTTCCTATTAGGAGTGCATAACTATTTCCTAGTGGGATTGTATTTACTAAATCCTTTTCCTATGCTAACTTAGCCATAAATTCAGCCTATATATATGTAGTGCCGCACCCTTTCATTCTCACGACCCTCTACCATATTTTCACTACACCATTCACCCAAACATCCCTTTTGTGCCGTGAGTTTGCAAAGGAGAAGGAAGGAGACTCTTGGAGCCGTGTATGCCATTCAAGGAGCTTGGATTGTTGGAGCGTTTCTAGGTGTTTTCTATCTTTATGTCAATGTTTAAATTTATTTATCTTTGTTTATTTGCGAACATGAGGAACTAATTTCTTTATAGTTAGAGGGGAATTCAAAGCCATGATCATATGTTTTATATGACTTGATTTCCTCCAGTTATGATTTCATAAATCGTGAATGTGGTTTACTTATCTATTTGATTGATAACATGTTTATGTATGTTGATTGAGGGTCGACACTTAGTTTGCATGCATGAATTTGATGCTAGAGTATAAGGGAATTTCACCTAATCGTTATTAACTTATATTCATAAGTAGTAAAACTCGCTAGTCACGATTGTGTTAAGTAAATCCTTGGCAAGAGTAACATGCGTATTCCATAGTTATGAATGCCTCGTCAATGCTTATGATTTCCATTGAACTTAATGATTTTTGATATGTGTCTCTATCATGCGTATTCCATAGTTAGGGTCCTTGATAAGAATAATTTGGTTGTAATGCGTATTCCATTCAATTCAATGAATCTAGGGAAATCTGAGAATTAATTGGTGCAATCTAGTTAATTTGGGGCATTGTCATTCATGGTTTGTTGAAAGAGTAACTGGAAATCGAGTCGTATGCATATGTTTCATGTGTGGAGAAGGAACCCTCTAACTAGCCTTTCACCATTCTATTTCATCAATTTCGTGAGTCTTTAAGTTTGTTTACAAAGTTTATGTTTACAAAATTCAATTTCGTCAAAACCAAACCCCTTGCATTTAATTCTTGTTTTTAGAGTCAAAACTTGTTTCCGTTAAGTCTTTTGAGTCTTTGAAGTTCTATTTTCGTCCAAATCACTTGTTAGGTCTAGAATTGAGTCTTTTTTATTGTTATTTGCTGTTTTGAGTGTTTTAAGTTAGTTTTGAGTTTATAGAGTCTAGTTTAGTGTTTTTGAGTCTTATTTGTGTTGATTAGCATCCCTAGTTAATCCCCGGTCTAGAACGATCCCTACTTGCTTAAATACTACAATTGTCATCAATAGGGTTTAATTTGTGTGTCAACATAATTTTCACATCATCAATTACATCAATAGCAAAACATGAATGTTTCTCACTTTGAAATTAATAACTTCCCTATCAAACTCCATCGTCAATGTTCCATTAAACACATCAATCTTTGTCCGAACCGTTTTCATGAATGGCCTTCCAAGGAGGATGGGCAATGAAGGGGCATGGTATAATTCATCCATCTCAAGCACGTAGAAATCCGCCGGAAAGATCAAATGATTAACCTGCACTAAAACATCTTCCAAAACTCCCCTTGGATAGGCATTAGATCTATCGGCTAATTCTATAATCACACCATCATTTTTCAACTCTCCTAGGTTCATAGATGCATAAATTGAATATGGCATGACATTTATAGATGCACCTAAGTCTAACATGGCAGATTCAAACCTAGTATTACCAATGACACAAGGAATTGTAAAACTACCCGGATCTTTGCATTTAGGGGGCATTTTGCATTGTAAGATAGCTGAGATGTTTTCACCTACTTTTACAACCTCATTGGTCGAAATCCTCTTCCTAGTGGTGCAAAGTTCTTAAAAAAATTTAGCATACCTTGGTACTTGCTTAATTGCATCCAAGAGAGGGATATTGACTTGAACTTTTCTAAACGTCTCTAGAATGTCCTTTTCGGCTTCCTCTTTCTTTGTTTGCTTGAACCTACTAGGAAAAGGAACATTTAAAGGAAAATCATTAGTAGGAATTGAATTGGACACATTCTTACCTTTATTGGACAAATTGGATGGCTTAGGAGCCATGGTGGCTTGCAGCAAAGAGAGTTCCTCCCTTGCCGTAGGCATGCTTTGCTCCTCCTCTTCAATTATCAACTCTTCCACCTCATTTGGGACCGATTTGGATGGTTGGGGGGCTGTTCCCACTTGTTTTCCACTCCTTAGCATGATTGCCTTGGCAGATTCAAAGCCTCCTTTCGGATTCACAACGGTTGAGCTAGGCAACTTGCCTTGTTCTCGAAATTATCCCACAAACTCCGCAATCTGCCCTACTTGCTTCTCCAACTCGTCCACCTTCTTGTCCTTAATTTGCATACTCTGCGCCATAGAAGTTAGTAATTGAAAAATCTGATCATTATCAATAGAAGAACATGATTTGTTTTGGGCAGGTTATGCTTGGGGTTGAGTTGGTGCAAATGGCTTTTGATAGAAACCCGGGGGTTGTTGCCTAAATGTGCTTTATTGTTGGCCTTGTTATGGTTCTCGCCATTTGAAATTTAGATGATCCCTCCATCCCGGATTGTATGTATTAGAAAATGGATCATTTCTTTATTGGTATGGCTGCCCAAAACCCACGGCATTGAGGGTCTCCCACCCTCCATTCTCTATCAATTGTGGGCACTTGTCCGTAAGGTGTCCTTGCATGGAGCACACGCCACAAACACTTACATTTTGTACTTTTGGTCATTCCACAACCTGAGAAAGAAGAGTAGTAAGGTTAGCCATTTGATTTTGAAGTTCGGAAATGGCACTTACCTCATTCACTTGGTGTTGCCGTGGGCTGCTTCTTTGCCCAACACCTTCGTATTGTTGAGCGTTCAACACTCGATTAGCTATCAAGGTCTTTGCTGCCGTAGGGGTCTTGTCCACCAAGGCTCTTCCCGATGAGGCATCTAGCATTTGGCGTTCGATTGGTAGGAGCCCCTCATAGAAGTATTGTAGAAGAAGCTCCTCCTTCATTTGATATTGTGGACAAGAAGCAACAAGAGATTTAAAACGTTCATAATACGTAGGAAAAAACTCACCTTCATCTTGTTGAATTCCACTTATCCTTTTTCGTAGGAGAATGACTCGAGAAGTTGGGAAAAACTTCTCCAAGAAGGCCCGTTTCATGCTCTCCCAAGATGTGACAGTTCCGGGAGCTAATTCATACAACCAATCTTTCGCCTTTTCCATGAGAGAAAAGGGAAACGCCTTCATCTTCAATATGCTCCCATCAACGTTGATTGGAGTCATGCTTGAACACACCACCTCGAACTCTTTCAAGTGCTTGTTAGGATCCTCCCTGGACAACCCATGGTACTTCGGAATATGGTGTAGCAAACTTGACTTCAACTCGAATTCCTCGGTCTTTCCTTGGGCAGCCGCAAGATATTGAATACATAGGGGTGCGGCATTGTCCAATCCCGAAGCCGAAAGCTCCTTGATTGTCTGATTGTCTTGTGCCATGACTTCCTCTACTTCACCCACTCTTGCCGTGGGTTCCTCTTCCTCAAAATCAACTTCGGCTTCTGAATTTGAACATGATTCACTAGGTTCGGGATTCTTCCTTTTTCGTCTCAATTCTTGCTCGAAATCGTCGTCAAAGTCCAAGATGTGTTCAAAGATCGGATGAGAACTCCAAGTCATAAACTAGTACCTAAAACAAGAAACAAAAACAAAGTCAGAATCTGGAAAACAAACTGAAATAAACAATCCAAGGGATTAGCAATGTTGCTAATCCCCGGCAACGGCGCCAAAAATTTGATGCGAAATATATAAGCACACAAATTAAACCCTCTTTTTGTCAATTGTAGCAAAGTATGTAAGTAGGGATCGTTCTAGGCCGAGGATTAGGAGAGATTGCTAAATCACTTGAAAACTGACTCAAAACGTAAAAACAAAGTTTAAAACACTAAACTAGACTCAAAGAATGCAAAACTAAATTCGAAAACACTAAAACAAACCAAAAGACTCAAAATAGCCCAGAAACACTCAAAACAGCCTTAAAAACACAATCTGGGCAGTTTTGAACACAAACACAAATTTGGACGAAAATAGGTTATAACTGAAGGGAAATTTATGAGAATCTAGAATGGGATTTCGAAATGACTAGCATGCATATACAATTCAAAATTTATATATGTAAGCAACGGAAGCATATAACACATATTATCAAAGTTCTAGTCATGCAAATCCCCTTCAAGGTTCATAGGTTTATATATATAATGCATCAAAACATTTAACTTAAGAACAAAGTCAAGGAATAGATCTATACCTCTTGATCTTGATTTTAGACCAAGGATGGACCACCTCCAAGCCCTTTGCTCTTTGAAGTCCTTGAGCCTAGCCTCCCTCCTTGCCTCCTCCACTTTGTTAGAAAGAGTGCTCCTAGGTTCTCCTTGAGTTTCCAAAATAGAAAACCTCTAAAGATCCACACCCACTAGTGTAGTGAGATGGATGGAGGAATAACCAAAAGGGTGAAAGATGTGTTAGTAAAAACACCCCTAAGGTGGCCGGCCTTTTTAGTGTTAGAGAGCTATTTTTCTTTTGCCTCTTTGTTGTTTTAACACTTGAAAAAACCCTAATGAACAATATCTCTATAAAGTTCCTTATATAGACAAAAGAAAACCTAGCCAAGAACTTGACTAAATATCTCTCCTCTCCACTTGTATATGGCCGGCCTCTTTGTTGTTTGTTTGGGCTTTGGGCTTTTATTATTTCAAGTCATCCAATGCTTGAATAAAAGCCCAATGGGTTTAGGCCCAATGGGCCCAATTAAACCCGAACGTTTCTTTAAGCCCAAAACGATCTTTATCACTTTTATGATTTATTTAGACTTTCTAAATATATCACAACACTTAATTAATCCAATTAATTATTTCCATCATCCATTAATTACTCACTACAAGAGTGTATCGGTGTACAATCATTTTAGGTTCTAATTAGCAAGGTAGTGAGGTGATTGACATCAATCAAATTTAATCCAATCACTTAGTGAATTAAAACTTCATTTTAATTCACCTTTCTTCTTTGATGACTACATTTAATCATCTAGAAGAACTCACAAGCTATGAGTGACATCTAGCCATATGTCATAGCTACCCAAGCTAATGTAGAAGTTGTTCGGAGAACCTATTCAGTTGGAATTACAATGTAATTCGATCCTTCTCTAAAACAATACTCTCAATCACATTACTAGGGTATGGATATATATTATGTCAAACTGATGTGAAATTTATGTTGACACTCAAATTAACCCTCTTTTTATCAATTGTAGTAAGTATGTAAGTAGGGATCGTTCTAGGCCGGGGATTAGGAGGGATTGCTAAATCACTTGAAAACTGACTCAAATACGTAAAAACAAGTTTAAAACACTAAACTAGACTCAAAGAATGCAAAACTAAACTTTAAAACACTAAAATAAACCAAAAGACTCAAAACAGCAAATAAACACTCAAAATTGTCTTAAAAACACTTTCTGGGCAGTTTTGAACACTAAGGAAGAATTTGGACGAAAATTGATTATAACTTGACTCAAGACACTTAAAAACACAAACTAAATTGATTTCTAACTAAAATGACTCAACAAAGAAAAGGGGGATTGATTTTGGACGAATTTAAAAACAAAACAAAACTTTGTAAACTAGAACAGATTTTAAAATGAAATTAGTTAAAGTGAATGGATGGAAGGCTAGCTAAGGGGTTCTTCTCCACACATGTCACACTTGCATATAAAACGATTTCCAATTGCTTTTCAATAAACCATGAATTCTCAACGCCCCAAGTTAATTAGGTCCGCTTAAATTAACAGTCAGATTTTCCTTAAGTTATTGAATTGGATGAATTGCATACGACAACCCAAAGCATTCCCCACAAGTTCCCTACATGAAAGCGCATAACAGAGTTCAAGCAAAGATCATTAAGTTCTATGAAAATCATAAGCATTGACGAGGCACTCGTAACTATGAATTGCATGAAACGTATGCCAAGAATTTACTTAACACGATTGTGATCAACAACCTTTACTACTTGTGAATATAAGTTCATAACGATTAGGTGAAATTCCCTTATATCCTAGCATCAAATTCATGCATGCAAACTAAGTGTCGACCCTCAACCAACATACAAGAATAAGTTTTAATTCACATAGATAAGCAAATTGAAATCACAACTTATGAAACGCAATTAGAATTAATCAAATCATATAGCAAGCATAAACATGGTTTCGAATCCCCCCCTAGCCAAGGGGGGTTTAGTTCCTCATACTCGCAAATAAACAAAGATAAATAAATTTAAACATTAAAACAAAGATAGAAAACACCTAGAAACGCTCCACAATCCAAGCTCCTTGAATGGCATGCACGGCTCCACGAGTTCTTCCTTGTTCTCCTTTGCAAACTCACGACACAAGAGGTATATTTGGGTGAATGGTGTAGTGAAAATATGGTAGAGGATGGTGACTAAATGGTGCAGCCAAGGGTGGTATTTATAGGCTGAAATTCGCAGCCCCTATGTAGCAAAGGAAAAGGATTTAAAAGCCTAATTTGTATAGGATAATAACACACAATCCTTGAAGGAAAAGGCTAAGGCTTTTAGAAACCAAGGGGGAAAGGAATAATCAGGTTTCTAGGAGTTCTAGAAGGTTTGGGAGGTTTATTTGGATAAGATAAGCTAAGATAAGGTTATGGATGAGGTTTTGGATAAGATTCCTTATCTTGAGCTGATTCTTTGGCTTTAATTCTTCTTCTTCATGTAGGAATACTTGCTTGAGTAGGAAACTTCATTCGTCTAGGAATCCATCTTCAATTAGGACTCCTTCATTGATTAGGAATCCTTCTTCATTTAGGAATCCTTCATGTAAGCCCTTTCCTACTTCAACTAGGAAACTTTGTATCTTCAATTCTTCAACTTCAAAACACATTCCTAGCTTCATCGATCCCTCAAATTCGTCCATCCCTTGTGCTTCATGTGCATGAACTCCATTTTAGCCCAATTTCACTCCAAAATGCTCCAAATTGCATCCTTTTGCTCACTTTGTCTCTAAAACCTGAAAACACATGAAAATAGCTTAAAAGACTAACTTAACTAAGAAAACACAACATAAATGCATAAGAACTAACTAACTAAGGCGCATAAATATGCTCCTATCACAAACCCCTAATGTGATTATTCCTTCTTATATGATTTTATTGAGTCGTATAGGAACGCTTTCCTTTATTACGCTCGATACTTCGGCCGAAGATTCCCGAATCATATCTTAGAGTATTCTTCCTCTCTTATCGAGGATTAGAGATTCCTTGTTGCGCATTCACTTGCCTTCATGACTAAGTGGCTTAACCCCAACTATGCCGTTGACATTCTGATAGAGTGACGTTTGACATAATCAAAGATTAAGTACTTAACCACAAGACAACGACGATGCCTCAGGTCAAAGGACTACTTACATTATTCCAACCATTTGAGTTACTTGCTTGACATGTGATTAGACCTCCATGCAAGTACTCTCGTTCGATTGTGTTCAGTGAACTCATTCCCTTAATGAGCACCTACATACTTGTCTTAGTGTCAATACACAAATGGGATGAGACTTTCCATTCTTCCATATGAAGTGGACACAGTATGTACCGGTCTAAGCATTATCAGTATCCCTCAGTCAATCCAATGACCAGGAACCTTTTGGACATAATGGTTATGTGAAGAAGGTCTCTGTAGTCTAACATCATTATATTACTTCTTCAATCGATCCATTGTCCATGGATTCATTAATTAGGACATATTTCGTTTATTGAGATAGTCCTGATTAGTATCTTTGCCATTCGATGTATAAGAGTCATCCATACATCGATTCATCTGTCCTGAAAGGTTTCTTCCAAAGATTGACTTTCAGGGCATATTTCCAACAATAACTTGACTCAAGACACTTAAAAACACAAACTAAATTGATTTCTAACTAAGACAACTCAACAAAATAAAGGGGGATTGATTGTAGACGAATTTGAAAACAAAACAAAAACTTTGTAAACTAAACAGATTTTAAAACGAATTTGGTTAAAGTGAATGGATAGAAGGCTAGCTAAGGGGTTCTTCTCCACACATATCACACTTGCATACAAAACGATTTCCAAATGCTTCTCAATAAACCATGAATTCCCAACGCCCCAGATTAACCGTGAATTGCACTAATTAACCTCAAATTTTCCTTAAGTTATCGAATTGGATGAATTGCATATGACAACCCAAAGCATTCCTCACAAGTTCCCTACATGAATTGCATAACAAAGATACAAGCAAAGATCATTAAGTTCTATGAAAATCATAAGCATTGGCGAGGCACTTGTTACTATGAATTGCATGAAACTTATGCCAAGAATTTACTTAACACGATTGTGATCAACAACCTTTACTACTTTCGAATATAAGTTCATAACGATTAGGTGAAATTCCCTTACATCCTAGCATCAAACTTATGCATGAAAATTAAGTGTGCACTCTCAACCAACACACACAAATCAGTTTTAATTCATATAGATAAGTAAATTGAATTCACAACTTATGAAACGCAATTGAAAGTAATCAAATCATATAGCAAACATGAACATGGTTTCGAATCCCCCCTAGCCAAGGGGGGGTTTAGTTCCTCATACGCACTAAGCAAAGATAAATAAATTTAAACATCGAAATCCAAGGAAAGAGAACACCTAGACACTCCAACTTGGGCAGCAGGTGCATCCACGAAGTTCCTCCTTCCTCCTTGCTGCGACACAAAGGTTAGGGACATGTTTTGGGGTTATGAATGGTGTAGAATGGATGGGGGAATGACATGGTAGTGTTTAGGATGGATGGGTGGTGCGGCAAATGGTGGTTTTTGGCAGAAATTATGGAGAATGGTGGTGGAAGGCTGCGGCAAAGAGAGGCTCTTTGTTTCTAGCGTGAATGATGTGTATGAGAGGGGGTAATTCGACCAAGGGTTGAAATATGAGTATATATAGGCACTTAAAACCCTAGGGTAATCAGATATGGACTTGAATAACCCAAATCCATAAGGAAAAAGGCTTAGAAATCAGAATTCACAAAGGAATAGGCTAAAGGGTGCAGCAAATAACGATAAGGTAGGATAAGGCTTCTAGAAAGCCTTGCAAGGCAAGAAAACAGGTTCTAGATAAGGTTATGCACGGCATGGGAGGGTTCCTTGCTGAAATTGGTTTGACATCTTTCTAAAACAAGGATTAAGGTGTCCTACAATGTTTAGGACTCCTCTTTGTAACTGAAACCTTTGCACATTAGGAATAGGAAAGCTTGGCTTGATCAATCCTTCTTCTTCTTGGAAACCTTTTCCTTCTTTGACTTGGAAAACTTATTTGTTGCTGAAACTCAAGGGCAATTAGGTTTAACTTTCCTACTTCAAGTATGAAACCTTGTTTGAGTATGAATCTTCATTCTTCTAGGAATCCATCTTCAACTAGGAATTCTTCGTTGATTAGGAATCCTTCTTCAATTAGGACTCCTTCTTGGACTAGGAATCCTCAAATCTTCAAATCTTCAATTTTGTCCAAACCTTTTATTCCAAGCATGTGCTATTCAATCCAAGCTCACTTTTGCTCCAAAAAGCTCCAATTTGCATCTTGTTGTATAATATGCCCTTAGAACCTGAAAACACATGAAAATAGCTTAAAAGACTACTTTAACTAAGAAAACATAATGAAAATGCATAAGAACTAGCTAACTAAGGCGCATAAATATGCTCCTATCAAATTCAATTAACGCGATTGTGACAAGCAACCTTCACTATTAAGGAATATAAACTTGTAACGATTAGGTGAAACTCATTTATATTCTAGCATCTAATTCATGCATGAAAACTAAGTATGCATCCTTATTAAACATACAAGAATCAATTATGAATAAAACAGATAATTGAATTGCAATCACAACTTAACAAATCACAATTGGAAGAAATCAATTCATATCGCAAGCATGTTCATGGGTTCAAACTTCCCCCTAACTAAATAGGGGTTTAGCCACTCATAGTCATAGCAAAATCAGAAATTAACAAAATAGACATTGAAAACGAGAACAAAGTACACCTAAAACGCTCCAAAGTCCAAAGCTTGAAACGCCAAAGGCCCTTCTTCTTCCCCACCTTGTTGCGGCACAAGGGTCTAAGGATGTGTATGGATGTAGGAAAGGGTCAGAGATGGGTTTAGGTTGGATGAGGGCTACGACAAGGATGTATGGTGGTGGAAAGTGATGTAGAATGATGAATTGTTGTGGCTGAGAGGTACTTCTGAATGAATAAATGGTGGTGACGAATTTAGGCTTAAAACACATATATATAGGCAAGGTAAAACCCTAGGGTTAATTAGATTAGGGTTATGAATCAGCATATTAAGAGAATTAGGGCCCTAGGGTGCGGCACAAGTGTTCAAATCCACAAAGAAAAGGGTTTTGGCCCACTTAGTTTCTGAAAAGGCTTTGTATAACCCAAATCCGCAAAGAATGAGGCCTAATAAATCAGAATCCACAAGGGAAAAGGGATAGAGGGGTGCGGCAAGTATTGGAGGGAAGGGAGAGTGGATTGCAAGGCAAGGCAAGGCCTTCTAGAAGGGAATAGGCGCCACCTTTGTAGGAAATTCTAGAAACAATGTGTTTTGTGGCTGATTTGGAACTTCTAGAAGGAATGCTTCTAGAAATAGATATTTAGGTCCTCTTACAGCTAGGATTAAGGCATGATAAGATTAGGATAGGATAAGATAAGATAAGGTTGGTTTGGATAAGATAAGGTTAAATTAGGTTTTGGATAATGTTTCCTCTTTTGAGCTGATTCCTTATCTTCTTTGTCTTGAATTTAATTTCTTCATCTCCATATCAGATTCCTAGCCTTTTGAACTCCAAATTTGTCCATCCATCTTGGCCCATACATGTGATATCCATTTAGTGCCCAAAACTGCTCCAAAATGCCCATTCTTGCATATTTTGTCCTTAGAACCTGAAAACACACGAAAATGGCTTAAAAGACTAAAATAACTAAGACTAACAACGTAAATACACACGAACAAGCTAACTAAGTCGCATAAATATGCTCCTATCATCAATCAATTGAGGGCATTGGTCATTAAGATGTCCTTGCATAGAACACACGCCACAAACACTTGGTTCTTGTATCTTCATCCCTTCAGCAATCTGAGATATAATAGAAGTGAGGTTAGTTAATTATGATTGAATGTCGAACATAGAACTTACCTTATTAACTTGCTGCCGTAGGGGGTCTCTTTGTCCAAGTCCTTCGTATTGTTGTGCATTTAACGATCAGTTGGCAATTAGGGTCTTTGTAGCCATTGTGTTTTGTCAACCAATGCACCTCCCGCTGAAGCATCTAGCATTTGTCACTCAATTGGAAGAAGTCATTCGTAAAAGTATTGAAGTAGAAGTTCTTCTTTCATTTGATGTTAAGGACATGAGGCAACAAGAGCCTTAAAACGCTCATAGTATGCTAGACAGGACTCTCATTTGCTTTGTTGAATGCCACTAATCTTCTTCCTCAAGAGAATGACTCTCGAAGTGGGGAAGAACTTCTCTAAAAACGCCCTCTTCATGCTTTCCCAAGAAGTGATCGTTCAGGGTGCTAATTCATATAGCCAATCTTTAGCCTTTTCCAAAAGAGAGAATGGAAAGGCCTTCATCATCAAAATGTTCCCATCGACATTGATAGGTGTCATGCTCGAACAAACCGCTTCGAACTCCTTACGATGCTTGTTTGGATCTTCCATGGACAACCCATGGTATTTGGGAATGTGATGCAACAAGCTTGACTTCAATTCGAACTCATTGGTCTTGCCTTGAGTAACCAAAGGGTATTAAATGCAAAGGGGAACGGCATTGGCCAACCCTGAGGCCGAGAGTTCTTTGATTGTACGATTGTCTGCCGCCATGACTTCTTCTTCTTCTTCAAATTCAGATTTGGCCTCTGAACTTGAACTAGGTAGATTAGGTTCTGGTTGCTTCCTTTTTCTTCTCAAAGTTTTTTCAAAATCGTCGTCGAACTCCAAGATGTTTGCACTATGTGTTGAGAACTACAAGTCATAAACCAGTACTTGAAACGAAGAAACAAACACAATCAGCAACAAGTAGTAAGCATGGCAGAAACACACAAACACACGGACTCACTTACAAGAAAACACAAAGACACGAAAATAAACAAGGGATTAGCAAGTTTGCTAATCCCCGGCAATGGCGCCAAAATTTGATGTGAAAATTAACTTGACACACAAATTAAACCCTATTGGATATGTAATTGTAGTATTAAGCAAGTAGGGATCGTTCTAAACTGGAGATTAACTAGGGATGCTAATCTACTTAAATTAAACTCTAAAACACTAAACTAGACTTAAAAACACAAGACTAGACTCTATAGACTCTAAACTGACCTAAAACACTCAAAATAGCAAAATTAACTTAAAAAGACTCAAAACAGGTTCTAAGGACTATTTGGACGAATTTAACACTAGTGAGACTCAAAACAATAATTTGGATAGATTGAAACACCTTTTTAACTAATCTAAGACACTTAATTGAAAGAGGGGTTAATCTGGACGAATTTGATTAAACTAAACAGGTTGTAAACTAAAGGAAACTAGACATGAAATTGGGTGAATTGAATGGTGAAATAGGCTAGTTAGAGGATCCTTCTCCACACATTAACATATGCAACATAAATCGATTTCCAGTATTGTTTCTTTAAACCATAAATGAAAAAGCCCCAAATTAATCGTGAATGCACAAATTAGCTCTCAGATTTCCCTAAATTCATTGAATTGAATGGACAACGCATCGCAACCAAATTATTCTCATCAAGTTCCCTATATGAACAACATGATAGAGATACATTCAAAGATCATTAAGTTCCATGGAATCATAAGCATTGACAAGGAAATTATAACTATGAACTGCATGATACTCTTGCCAAGAATCTACTTAACACGATTGTGACTAACAATCTCCACTACTTGTAATTATAAGTTCCTAACGATTAGGTGAAAGTCCCTTATAATTTAGCATTAGATTCATGTATGCAAATTAAATATGCTCTTCAATCAACACACAAGAATAAGTTATCAATCAAATAGATAAGTAAATCACATCCATGTTTTACGAAACAATAGCTGAAAGGAATCAATTCATATTAAACATATGTCCATGGCCTCAAATTCACCACTAACTAATAACAACTTAGTTACGCATGTTCACAGCAATTGAAAAGCAAATTGAAAGAAACATTGAAACTAAAACGAGGGAAGAAAGAACTCTTAGAACTCCCAAGGATGCAGGTGGCTTGTGCACAAGGTCCTCCTTCATCAATGGAATGCACGGCAAGGGCCTCTTTCTTCTCCAAAGTTGCTGCACAGGTTGTAGAATGGTGTATAGGGTGCGGTAAGATGTGTTTCTGAATGGTAGGGGGTGGTGACAAATTTTGGCTTTAAAACACACATATATAGGCATGTCAAGGGCTAAGGTTAATCAGATTAGGGTTAGAACTTAGCAGAAATTAAGGATTAGGGCCTAACGGTGCGGCACAAGGGTTTAAATCCACCAATAAAAGGGTTTGGCCCAATTAATTTCTGAAAAGGATTTGCATAATCCATAAAGAATAAGGCTAATAAAATCAGAATCTAGGGGGAATTGGGTGAGTAGAGGTGCGGCACAGATTGGATGGAAAAGGAATGGCTTGCAAGGCAAGGCAAAAGCCTTCTAGAACGGAATAGGCGCCACTTTTGTAGGGAGATGAGATAAGGGTTTCTAGAATCTGAAAAATGTATTTTAAATGCATAATTATGCCTTATAAATGGCTGGAATTAAGGCACAAACTGATTTGGATAAGATAAGATTAGATAATGTTAGATTAGGAAAGGATAAGATAAGATAAGGTTGTGGATAATGTTTCCTCTTTTGAGCTGATTCCTTATCTTCTTTGTCTTGAATTTAATTTCTTCATCTCCTTATCATATTCCTAGCCATTTGAACTCCAAAAACGTCCATCCACCTTTGCCAATACATGTGTTATCCAATTAGTGCTCAAAACTGCTCCAAAATGCTTTAAAATGCACTTTCTTGCCAACTTTGTCATTTGGACCTACAAACACACGAAAATAGCTTAAATCACTATAATAAACACAAACTAACTACAAAAAACGCAAGAAAACAAGCTAACTAAGTCGCATAAATATGCTCTTATCACAAGGACGTCATGCCACAAGTTTATGAACACAAATAATATTAAAACATAAAGTGTACGGAAAATCTATTTGTAAAGCTAAACATGGCATGTCACATCATTATATATAAAAGCAGTTGTTGGGAAAATCACATATATATATTTATGTAAAAATGAAAAGACCCACTCAGGTACATTCATGTTGTAACTGTTCGAGCTAAGAAAGTCGAAGTCTAGTGATTGCACCTAAGCATAATATTGGGGCCTATTAGTAAAACTCAACTTAAACGATCAAATTTGAGAAAACGAAGTACGGATTTGGAATCAGAGCTGCAAAATACGCTAAGAGGGGTCCCAGATGAATTTTGTAAACAGTCAACGATCAACCCTAAAAAGTCACCTGAGGCCCTGGTGGTCAACTATGTTAAAACTTTAGAATTTTCCTAAATGGATATCAAAAATGGACTCAAGTTATTAAAATTAGCCTAGGAGGGTTTCCGAGAAAATTTCAAAAAAGTTAACTGGGAGTTAATAAAATATTCCAAGGGGAATATTCCCTTTAATTTCATAAATGGGTCTGCGCTAGAACAAAGACCCAAAGGTTTGGGCTTTAGATTTGGGCCGATTTTGGGCTTAGGGCTTTTGTTTTTTTTTTTAGAAAATGATCTAGGCCAATATAGGGATCTGGGTTATGGTTAACGGGTCATGGGTTTTGGGCTTTCTTTTTTTCTCTCTTTGCTACAGATTTTCGTCGGAAAATCTGGAGATTTTTTTTTCTCTCTTTGCTGCAGATTTTCGTCGGAAAATCTTGAGAGGATTTAAACCCTCCGTTCAGAGCCATTTCACAACCAAAATTTTCCCATAATATATCAAAACGAAGCTTAGGACAAGAGGAATAAGATTATACTTACTTCAAGGCCAAAAGTTTATTGGAGGTCATCAGAAAATGGCCTAAAACTGACGGCCTGATTTTAAGTTTTTCGTTTTCATCGGTTTCGAAGTGAATTTGGGCATGCAAGCTCAAACTCGTGGCCTAGAAGTAGTGGGAAGTCGTCTTACACCTTCAAACTCAACCACAACAACAAGTTTTCATTGGGTTTAGCTTGGAAGAACCTACAACTCGCCAGAAAACATGATGGGTTAAGGACGATACTTCGAAACGCGTGGAAACTTGCTTGCATGCTAGTAAACCACACAGAAAAACTCAAGTACACAAGATAGTGACAAAAACATCACCTGGGTTCAAGATTGAGAGCTTAAGCCCTCAGCTTCAATGGTAGAACCTCGCACCATGCACCGATGCTGGATGCAAGGCCATGGTTGGGTGCCTTGTGCTCCAGGGATTCCAAAAAATATTATTTTTGAGCTTGAGGTTTGAAGAGGAATGAGGAGGAGAGCTCACGGAGCTCTAAAGAGAAAGTGACCGGAGAGAGATAGAAGCGAGAGAGAGAGAGAGAGAGAGAGAGAGAGAGAGAGAGAGTGAGAAAGAAAAGAGAGAAGGGAAACCTGCTGAAATGAAGAAAAAAAGTGTAGGTTAGATGGATTGAATGAGAGGAAAAAGGGTTTTATTAAAAATTTATTAAAGCTATTATTTTAAAGTCCACTTGCACACACCAACCAAAATGGTCAGTCCATGCAAGCAAATAACTCTACACGAAGGCATTTTAGTGTCCCAAAAGGACCCATGCAGTGGTGCACGCTGCACAAGGAGAAAATTCCAAGTTTTAAATTTGTCTCAGGTATGGGGTGAAGTATTGTTTACTGCATCCCATATATACAATAGAATTACATCTACGAAGACACATGTGTCACCATATGAAATTTGGAAAAGAAGAAAACCAAATTTGTCGTATGGGGTTGTGTAGCCTTTTATAAGCGAAGCAATAACTTTAAGAGATGCAGTTTTTTGGAAAAAGGCTATAGATGATGAATTTGGGTCATTAATATCTAATCAAACATGGGTTTTAGTAGACTTACCTCAAGGATCAAAAGCAATAGGTTGTAAGTGGGTGTTTAGAAGAAAGTACAATATTGACGGGTCTATTCAGACATTTAAAGCTAGGCTGGTTGCCAAGGATTTTAAGCAGAAAAAAAAGATTAGACTATTTCGATACATATGCACCAGTAGCTAGGCTTACATCAATTAGGGTATTGTTTGCATTGACATCTTTATATAATTTGTGTATGCATCAAATGGATGTAAAAATAGCATTTTTAAATGGCGATTTGGATGAAGAAGTCTACATGGAACAACCAGAAGGGTTTATTATCCCTAGGATTGAAAAGAAAGTTTGTAAGTTAGTCAAGTCGTTATATGGAATGAAGTAAGTACCAAAACAATGGCATGAAAAGTTTGAATTCTATCATATGATTTTAGACATAACAATGTTGATAAATGCATATACTGTAAATTTACAAGTGATTATGGTGTTGTTATATGTTTATATGTCGATGACTTGATAATTTTCGGTACAAACATGAAAGGTGTATCTGAAACTAAAGAGTATCTTGGTGTGAAAGTTAACTTAACACACAAATTAAACCCTCTTATTGACAATTGTAGTAAAGATGTAGGTAGGGATCGTTCTGGACCGGGGATTAGGAGGGATTGCTAACCTACTCTAAACTGACTCAAAAACACAAAAATAAACTTAAAAACACTTAACTAGACTCTAATGACTCAAAACAGGCTTAAAAGACTCAAAACAACTTAAAACAACTAAATAGACTCAAACTAGACACTAGAGAGTGATTTGGACGAAAATTGATTTAAACTTGACTTAAAACACTTTAAAACATAAACTAAGACATATTCTAACTAATTTGACACTCTAAGGTTAAGGGGATTGGGTTTTGGACGAATTTTAAGTAAAACAAGTAACTAAAGACTTAAGACGAATTTATGACGAATCTGGGAAAAAATATAAGTGATTGGCTAGCTAGAGGGCCATTCTTCACACATGACACACTTGCATACAAATTGATTTCCAGTTGCTTTTCAATAAACCATGAATCTCAACACCCCAGATTAACCGTGAACAGCACTAATTAACCCTCAGATTTTCCTTAAGTCATTGAATTGGACGGGTAATGCATCGGCAACTCAAATTATTCTTCAAAAGTTCCCTACATGAACAACATAATAAAGATACAATCAAAGATCATTAAGCTTTGTGAAAATCATAAGCATTAACAAGACATTCGTAACTATGATGAGCATGATACTCCTGCCAAGAATCTACTTAACACGATTATGACTAGCAACCTCCGCTACTTATGAATACAAGTTCATAACGATTAGGTGAAACTCCCTTGTATTCTAACATCAAATTCATGCATGCAAACTAAGTATGCATCCTTAATCCACAAATAAAAATAAGTTATCAACCAAACAGTTAAGTAAATTGCATTCACGATTCATAGCATCACAACTAGAAGTAATCAATTCATATTGCAAAATATGTTCATGGTTTCAAAATTCCCCCTAGCTAAAAGGGGTTTAGCTCCTCAAGTTCACGAAACAAAGATAAACAGATTTAAACATTGAAAACAAAAGATAGATTACACCTAAGAATGATCCAGCAATCCAAACTTGAATAGCAAGCACTCCAAGGGTCCTCCTTCTTCTCTTTGTTGCAGCACAAGGGATGGGTGAAGGTTTGAGTGGTGAATTATATGGAAGAATGGCTGAAAGTATGTATGGTGGTGAATGGTTGAAAGAATGTGTTGATGGATGATTGGTAAATTCTGGTGGTGGATGGATGTAGGTGAGTTATGGTGAAGGATGGAATGTGGTTGAATGGTGGAGAGAGTTGTTTGGTGCAAAAATTATCTTAACACACAAATTTAATCCTCTTTTGACAGTTGTAGTACAAGTATAAGTAGGGATCGTTCTGGACCGGGGATTAGGAGGGCTTGCTAATAACCTCTAAACTGACTCAAAAACATAAAACTAAACTTAAAACCACTTAACAAGACTCCCAAGACTTAAAGCCAACTTAAAATACTCAAAACAGCTTAAAACAACCAAATAAACTTAAACTAGACACTAGGAATGACTTTGGACGAAAATTGACTTTTACTTAAATCAAAACACTTAAAAACACAAACTAAAACAGATTTGAAACACTTTGAAACAAGAAACTAAAAGGGGGGTTTTGATTTGGATGAAGTTGAAACAAACAAACAAATATGAAAAACTAGACGGATTGTAAAAAGATGATGGATGGGATAGCTAGAAGCTTTTTCTCCACACATGACATGTATGCAAATAACTCGATTTCCAGTTACTACTTCATTGAATTATGAACGACAATGCTCCAAATTAACCATGACATCACTAGTTAACTCTCATATTTTCCTTGTTTTATTGGATTGGATGACATCATTCGATAACCCAAAACATTCTTCTAAAGTTCCCTACATGACATCATAATAGAGATACAATCAAAGATCATTACGTTTAATGAAAATCATAAGCATTGACAAAGCACTTGCAACTATGACATCATGTCACTCATATTTTCCTTGAACTTAACGCGATCGTTTATAAGCGACCTTCACTACATGTGAATATAAGTTTGTAACGATTATGTGAAACTTCCTTCTATTCTAGCAAAAGATTTATGTATTCCAATTAAGTGTCGACCCTTAATTAACAAATACAAATAAGTTATCAATCAAATAGTTAAGCCAATTGCATTCACGATTCAAGAGTTCATAACTGGAATTTATTAAATTATATTGCACACATAATCATGGCTTTGAAATCACCCCTAGCCAAGAGGGGTTTAGCTACTCATATTTACGACAAAATGAAAGGAAATGAATTTAAACATTAGAAAGTAAGAAAGAAAACACCTCAACGCTCCAACGATCCAAGTTGGACAGCAAGCACGTCCAAGCACTTTCCTTCCCTTCCTTTGCTACGGCACAAGGTGTTGATGAGTGTTTGAAGGTTTGTTTGTATGGAGGAATGGATGTGTTTGGATAAAGGTTGTGTTGAAATGGGAGTGAATGATCTAACCAAGTATGAACTCAATTTATGTTACACACACTTCCTTTTATAGAGGAAGTGCAAGGCAAAACATGGGTAAAATGGAGTGGTGTTGAAATGCTTCAAAGGTGAAAGTGAAGTAATGATGCAAAGCATGGATAAAATGGAGTGGTGTTGAAATGATTTAAAGGTGAAAGTGAAGTAATGATGCAAAACATGGGTAAAATGGAATGGTGTTGAAATGATTTAAAGGTGAAAGTGAAGTAATGATGCAAAGCATGGGTAAAATGGAGTGGTGTTAAAATGATTCAAAGGTGAAAGTGAAGTGATGATTGATGCAAGAATTAAACATGGATGGAGTGCACGGCAAAGGTTTGTTATGATACAATGAACCCTTAATTTGTATCCTAAAATGCATAGGAAACCTTCAATGTTGCTGGAACTTAGGGACATTTAGGATTTAGGAAAGATCAAACCAAAATAGGAAACCTTGGCTTAACTTTCCTACTTCAAGTAGGAATCATCATCTTTAGGTCTTCAATTTCATCCATTCCTTTAGTTCCAAGTATGTGATATTTATTCCAAGCTCAACATTGCTCCAAAAGGCTCCAAAATGCACATTTTTGCATACTTTGTCCTTAGAACCTAAAATTGCACAAAAATGACTTTAAACACTAAAACTACTAAGGAATAACAACATAAATGCATGAGAACAAGCTAATTCAGTCGCATAAATATGCTCCTATCATGGTTCATCTCCCTTTTGTGCGGCACAATGTATAAATAATAGGGAAATAGGGTTTTTGCCCTAATAAATTTAGGAAACAGATTTTTACTCTAAATCCACAAGAAAAAAGGCTAACTAAAATCAGAATCCAAGAGGGAAAGGGAAAGGGAGGTGCGGTAGACCCTAGAGAGAAAGGGAATGTGCTTTGTTGCAAGGAAAATAGGAAAGTGAATGTCCTTTGTGCGGCAAGGAGGGAAAGTTCAAGGGGTAGGTGCGGCATCCTATAGTAATGGGTTTAGGTCTTCTAGAATCATGATTTAAGTGTCCTAAAATAATTAAGGATCCTCTTTTGCAGCTGGAAATTAAATGGTGAAGGATTAGGAAAGGTTAGGACCAAATAAGGTAACTTGACTAACATTCCTTCTTTATTGCTGCATCATTTACTTCTTTTTCTTGAATTAATTTCTTCATAACTTTATCATAATCCTAGCATCTTGTGATCTTCAAATTCGTCCATCCACCTTGCTCCATGCATGTGATCTTCATTCCAAGCCCAAAACTGCTCCAAAATGCATTTCTTGCTACTTTAGTCTTTTGGACCTACAAACACACGAAAATGGCTTGAAATACTAAATTAACTAAGAAATAACAACATAAATGCACAAGAACAAGCTAACTAAGTCGCATAAATATGCTCCTATCATATCTAAATTCAAAATTCAAGATGAAGGTCTTGAATGAAGTAGATACTATCTCAGGAATTAAAGTTAAGAAGCATAGTAAGGGTTACTCTTTGTGTCATTCACATTATATAGAAAAATTGCTTAAGTTTAAGCATCTACAAATAAAAGAAACAAATAACCCCCTATGACCCTAGTGAGAATTTTCTTAATAATTATGGCAGGTCCATTGCACAACTTGAGTATGCTAGTGTAATCAATTTGGGCGAAAATTGGGTGAAAGGCTAGCTAGAGGGTTCATCTCCACACATGACACATATGCATACAAATCGATTTCCATTTATTCTTCCTATAAACCATGAATGACAATGCCCCAAATTAATCGTGAGAAGCGCAAATTAATTTTCAGATTTTCCTAAATTCATTGAATTGGACTCAGCGACACAACCAAATTATTCTTATCAAGTTCCCTATATGAACAGCATGATAGAGATACATATCAAAGATCATTTAGTTCTATGAAAATCATAAGTATTGACAAGGCATTCGTAACTATGAATTGCATGATACTCCTGCCAGGAATTTACTTAACACAATCATGACTAGTGACTTTTACTACTTGAATATAAGTTCATAACTATTAGGTGAAATTCCCTTATATTCTAGCATCAAATTCATGCATGCAAACTAAGTACGCATCCTTGATCAACACACAAGAACAAGTTCTCCATAAAACAAATAAGTAAATTGCATTCACGATTTATGAGACAATAACTGGATGTAATCAATTCATATCACATATATGTTCATGGCTTTGAATTCACCTCTAGCTAAAACGAATTTAGTTCCTCATGTTCGCAATTAAACAAAACCAATCTAATTTAAACATTGAACTAAAACTAAGGATAGAAAAGCCCCAGAAACACTCAAGCACTCCAATGGCCTTGCATGGTAGGCACGACACAAAGCTCATTCTTCTCCTCCCTTCCTTGCAAAGCTACGGCTCAATTGTGTATTTTTCTAATTTTAGGCTCTTGTGTATGTGATTTGAATGGTGCGGCAAAGATGTGTATTTATAAGGCTAGGGTTTGGCATAATTTCTGAAGGGAAAAGGATTGCACAACAATAATTTGTAGAGGAGAAGGATAACACAATTGATAGGAGCATATTTATGCGACTTAGTTGGCTTGTTCTTAAGCATTTATGTTGTTTTTCTTTAGTTATTTTAGTGTTTAAAGTCATTTTCGTGCAATTTCAGGTTTAGAGACGAAGTATGCAAAGAAGTGCAAAATGGAGCATTTTAGAGCAAAATTGAGCTGGAATGGAGTGTATGCTAATGGAGCACCTGGAATGGACGAGTTTGAAGGTCAAATGAGCTTAAGAAATGAAGAAATGAAAGTGAAGAACAAAGAATTCAGATGTGGAAACCAAAGTTTCTAAAGTTGGAAGTTTCTATTCTTGGAGGTTTCCATTTTCGAGAGTTTCTATTCTTGGCTTTGGGCTTTTAGATGACCTAAACCTTAATTCCTTGTGGACCCTAACCCTAGCCACAACTAGGCCTCTAGAATATCTGATTTCCTTGCCTTGCAAGGCATTCTAGAAGGCCCATCTCTAAACCCTAACCCTAGCCGCACCTTAGGCCTTATTCCCACTAAAAATCTGATTGTTTTAACCTAATTTCTGGTGGATTTGGGCTTCTAGAAACCCTAATCTGATTACCCTAGGGTTTTGGATGCCTATATATACTCATTATAACCCCTAGATCAGATCATCATCTCCCATACACAATCATTCACGCCAGAAATCTGCCCTTGATTTCTGCCGCACCTTCCCATCACCAAAGTCCCAAAATTCTGCCCAAAATCATCCCTAGCCGTACCCCCATCAACCCTAAACCTTCCCATACCATTCCCCATCCATTCTACACCACAAATAACCCCAAAAACCTGTTCTAAAGTTCTCTGCCGCAACAAGGAGGAAGGAGAATTCGTTGATGAGCTTGCTGCCAAGTTGGAGCGTTCTAGGTGTTTTCTTTCTTTGGATTTTAATTTCTAAATTTATGTATCTTTGCTTTGCGAGTATGAGGAACTAAACCCCCCTTGGCTAGGGGGGGATTCGAAACCATGTTTATGCTTGCTATATGATTTGATTACTTCTAATTGCGTTTCATAAGTTGTGAATTCAATTTACTTATCTACAAGAATTAAAACTGATTTGTGTATGTTGGTTGAGGGTCGACACTTAATTTGCATGCATGAATTTGATGCTAGGATATAAGGAAATTTCACCTAATCGTTATGGACTTATATTCACAAGTAGTAAAGGTTGATGATCTCAATCGCGTTAAGTAAATTCTTGGCATAAGTTTCATGCAATCATAGTAACAAGTGCTTCGTCAATGCTTATGGTTTTCATAGAACTTAATGATTCTTGCTTGTATCTCTATTATGCAATCATGTAGGGGACTTGTGGGGAATGCTTTGGGTTGTCGTATGCAATCATCCAATTCATTAACATTAGGAAAATCTGAAGGTTAATTTAAGCGGACCTAATTAACTTGGAGCGTTGAGAATTCATGGATTATTGAAAAGCAATTGGAAATCGTTTTGAATGCAAGTATAACATGTGTGGAGATGAACCCCTTAGCTAGCTTTCTATCCATTCAATTCAATCAAATTCGTTTTAAAATCTGTTTTGATTTACAAGTTTATGTTTTGTTTTCAAATTCGTCAAAACCAAATCCCCCTTTATTTTCAAGTGTCAAAATAGTTAGAAATCAATTTAGTTTGTGTTTTTAAGTGTCTTGAGTCAAGTCAAAACCAATTTTCGTCCAAATTCTTCCTTAGTGTCCAAAACTGCCCAGAAAGTGTTTTTAAGGCAGTTTTGAGTGTTTACTTGCTGTTTTGAGTCTTTTGGTTTGTTTAAGTGTTTTAAAGGTTAGTTTTGCATTCTTTGAGTCTAAATTAGTGTTCTAAACTTGTTTTTACGTATTTGAGTCAGTTTTCAAGTGATTTAGCAATCCCTCCTAATCCCCGGCCTAGAACGATCCCTACTTACATACTTACTACAATTGATAAAAGGAGGGTTAATTTGAGTGCTAGTTAATATCATATCAACAATCCTAGGAGGAAAGGGAATAGGATACACAACAGGTTTCTAGGCTTCTAGAAAGGGTGGTGCGACACTCTTTTAGGACCAAGAATAGGGCTTCTAAAAAGGGGTTGTGGCAGGTTTCTAGAAGGAAATGGATAAGATGGTGCGGCACCAATTTAAGGCAAAGGATAAGGCTTCTAGAACCAGATATTTAGGTGATTTAATGTGAAATTGATTCCCCCTTTCAGCTGGTATTAAGGTAGGATAAGATAAGGTTAGTTTGGATAGGATAAGGTTGGATAATGTTCCTTCCTTTTAGCTGATTCCTTATCTTCCAAGTCTTGAATTAATTCTTCCAGATTTGTAGCATATTTTTAGCCTTTTTAAACTTCAAAAACGTCCATCCATTATGCTTCATATGCATGTTATCCATTCCAAGTCCAAAACTGCTGTAAAATGCTCCAAATTGCCTTTTTCTTGCCACTTTTGCCATTTGGACCTACAAACACACGAACATAGCTTAAATCACTATAATAAACAGAAACTAACTCACTAAATGCAAAGAAACAAGCTAACAAAGTCGTATAAATATGCTCCTATCAAATTCCCCCACAGTTAGCTTTTGCTAGTCCTCGAGCAAAACAAACAAACAAAACATAACCTAAACCTTCCAAAATTTGCCTCAGGGATTTCCAACGAAACATGACACATTCAAAATCACCACTCACATAGATTTTAGCTATCCTTACCCTCGAGCTCATACTTAATCGCAGTCACCACTCACTGGCTCGCATTTAATCAATTAAAAAAATGTTTTGAATGTAGTAACATGCCTTAAAGAATTCCCTCAATTCCTCACTAGATATACTCTTTATTTTCACACAGATTTTCTGACTATACTCCCTATACTAGGTATATGTGAGAAGATTGATATAAACATGTAGACTAACACTCACATATGTTATAATCAAAGAAGGCACTTTCTGGAATTATTAATGCATGTCTATATGATCTCATGAATGGAATGCCACTACTTATACTTGAGAACCAGGGATACCATACACTCGTACCAATCCCTGATGCGAAAATTAACTAACACACAAATTAAACCCTCTTATTGACAATTGTAGTAGAGATGTAAGTAAGGATCAATCTGGACCGGGGATTATGAGGGATTGCTAATCTACTCTAAACTGACTCAAAAATACAAAAATAAACTTAAAAATACTTAACTAGACTCTAATGACTCAAAACAAACTTAAAAGACTCAAAACAGCTTAAAACAACTAAATAAACTCAAACTGGACAATAGGAATGACTTTGGACGAAAATTGATTTTAGCTTGACTCAAAACACTTAAAAACACAAACTAAGACATATTCTAACTAATTTGACACACTAAAGTAAAGGGGATTGGGTTTTGGACGAATTTTAAGTAAAACAAATAACTAAAGACAGATTTTAGCACGAAATTGGGATAAATTATGGATGATAAGCTAGCTAGAGGGTTCTTCTCCACACATGACACACTTGCATACAAAACAATTTCCAGTTGCTTTTCAATAAACCATGAATCTCAACACCACAGATTAATTACGTACGCTTAAATTAATCCTCAGATCTTCCTTAAATCATTGAATTGGACGGATAACACATCGGCAATCCAAATTATTCTTCAAAAGTTCCCTACATGAACAACATAATAGAGATACAATTAAAGATCATTAAGCTTCATGAAAATCATAAGCATTGACAAAGCATTCGTAACTATGATGAGCATGATACTTCTGCTAGGAATCCACTTAACACGATTGTGACTAGCAACCTCCATTACTTATAAATACAAGTTTGTAACGATTATGTGAAACTTCCTTATATTCTAGCATCAAATTCATCCATGCAAACTAAGTATGCATCCTTAATCCACAAACAAGAATAAGTTTTGAATAAAATAGTTAAGCAAATTGCAATCTTAATTTATGAAATCACAACTGGAAGTAATCAATTCATATTGCAAATATGTTCATAGCTTTGAATTTTCCCCTAACTAAAACGAGTTTAGCTCCTCAAGTTCGTAAAACAAAGAAAAATAAACTTAAACATTGAAAACAAAAGATAGATTACACCTAAGAATGATCCAGCAATCCAAACTTGAATAGCAAGCACTCCAAGGGTCCTCCTTCTTCTTCTTTACTGCGACACAAGGTATGGGTGAAGGTTTTAGTGATGAATTGTGGTTGTGGATGGATGTAGGTGATTTCTGGTGTGAAGGATGAATGATGAATAGTGCAACAAAAACATATATTTATAGGCTAGAGAGAGGCCTAATTAAATTTGGAGAAGGATTTGTACACCAAATCCTCAAGGAAAAAAGGTAATTAAATTCAGAATCCAAGGGGAAAAGGGCAGGTAGGGTGCGGCAAGGAAGAAAAGAAAAGGGAAATCCCTTGTCGTGCAAGGGAAAGGGGAAAAGGAAAAGGCTTGTGCGACAAGGAAGAGGAAAGGAGTTTTTAGGAATGTAATTAGGTCTAATTAAGTCTCCTAATTTAATTAAAGATCATCCTTGCAGCTGGAAATTAAATGGTGAAGGATTAGGAAAGTTTAGGACAAAATAAGGTAACTTTGGCTAATATTCCTTCTTTCTTGCTTGCATCCTTTACTTCCTTTTCTTGAATTAATTTCTTCATAACTTTAGCATAATCCTAGCCTCTTTTGGTCTTCAATTTCGTCCATCCACCTTACTCCATACATGTGTTATCCATTCCAAGCCCAAAACTGCTCCAAAAAGCTCCAAAATGCACTTTCTTGCTACTTTATAGCCTTTTGGTCCTACAAACTCACGAAAATAGCTTAAAATACTAAAATAACTATGAACTAACAACATTAATGTAAGAAAACAAGCTAACTAAGTCGCATAAATATGCTCCTATCAAATTCTCCCACACTTAGCTTTTGCTAGTCCTCGAGCAAAACAAAACAAACAAAACAAAACATAACAAAACAAACAAAACAAAACATAACATAACCTAGACCTTCCAACATTTGCCTCAGGGATTTCCAATGGAACATGACATGCCAAAGATCACCACTCACATAGATTTAAGCAATCCTTACCCTGAGCATACTTAATCATAGTCACCATTCACTAGTTCGCATTTTGGTGCGAAAATTAACTTAACACACAAATTAACCCTTTTGTTGATAATTGTAGTATGGATAAGTAGGGATCATTTGATATGAGCATATTTATGCAAATTAGATAGCTTGTTCTTATGCATTTGTGTTGTTATTTCTTAGTTAATTTAGTATTTCAAACCATTTTCATGTGTTTGTAGGTCCAACGGGCAAAGGAGGCAAGAAAGTACATTTTAGAGCATTTTGAAGCAGTTTTGGGCTTGGAATGGATATCACATGCTTGAAGCAAGGGAGATGGACGAAATTGAAGACCTAAAAATGCTAGGATTCCTAATTGAAGAAGGATTCCTAATTGAAGATGGATTCCTAGAAGAATGAGGATTCCTACAAGAAGAAGGAATGTTAAGCCAAAGATTCCTACTTACACAAGGATTCCTACAAGAAGAAGGAATGTTAAGCCAAGGTTTCCTACTTTGGTTTTAACCTTTCAAAATCCTAAAAGTCCCTAAGTTCCAGCAACAAAGAAGACTCCTAATCATATTAAGACACTAAATAAGAACTTCTAGAAGGCCTAAACCCCTTGCCGCACCACCTTTCCTTTTTCCACTTCCATTCTCCTTCCTTGCCGTGCAAAGGAGAGTCTTCCTTTCCTATTTTCTACCATAAACCACTTTCCCCTTCTCTAAAAGATTCCTGCTGCATATCCCTTAGCCTTTTCTCTTTAATTTATGATTTTTACTCCTTGTGGGAAAAAATAGCTAAGTTCTAAACCTTTCCTTTAATTGTGCCGCACCCTAGCCTTAATTACCTAGGGTTTTGACATGTTTTGGGAGGAATATAAACCTATGTCGCAGCCTTGGAAAGGTAATCAGATCATTCACCATTCTACACAACTCACACCATTCACCACCATTCATCATACGCTAAACACATTCAAACACTCATTGCCGCAGCCAACCTTCATCTATACACATCCATTCATCTTCTTAGCCATTCTCCCATACAAATCACCACCCAAACCTTACCCCAAACCTTGTGCCGCAACAAAGAGAAGAAGGAGGACCCTTGGAGTGCTTGCTGGTCAGAATCGTGTTAAGTTCAATTCCTAGCATGAGTGACATAATGTCATAGTTGCAAGTGCTTTGTCAATGCTTATGATTTTTATTGAATGTAATGATCTTTGATTGTATCTCTATTATGATGTCATGTAGGGAACTTTTGAAGAATGCTTTGGGTTGTCGAATGATGTCATCCAATCCAATAATACAAGGAAAATATGATGGTTAACTAGTGATGTCACGGTTAATTTGGGGCATTGTTGTTCATAATTCAATGAAGAAGTAATAGGAAATTAATTCGTTTGCATACATGTCATGTGTGGAGAAAGAGCCTCTAGTTAGTCCATCATCCATCTAATTTCCCAAAATCATTTCTTTTATCTGTTTTTAAGTTACAATTTGTTTTGTTATTTTAAATTCGTCCAAAACAAACCCCTCTTTACTCTCTTGTTTCAAATTATTTCAAACTTGTTTTGTTTGTGTTTTTAAGTGTTTTGAGTCAAGCTCAAACCTTATTTTCGTCCAAAATTATGTTTAGTGTCAGAAACTGCCTAGTTTGTGTTTTTAGGCCGTTTTGAGTGTTTTTAGCTTATTTTGAGTCTTGTGAACTTGTTTTGAATCTTTTAAGTCTATCCAAACATTTTTAGTTTGTTTTTGTGTCTTTGAGTCAATTTAGAGTTGATTAGCAATCCCACATAATCCCCGGTCTAGAACAATCCCTACTTATACATATACTACAATTGTCAAAATAGGGTTTAATTGATGTGTTAAGTTAATTTTCGCATCAAATTTTGGCCTCCTTTTGTTAATCCCTTGTTTTTTTCTTTTTGTTTATTTTCGTGTGTTTTGTTTTAGTTCCTGACCTTGTCTTGTTTTCTTGTTTATCGGTACTAGTTTATGACTCGGAGTTCCCAACCTATTCGTGAGCATATCTTAGACTTTGACGATGATTTTGAGAGGACTTTGAGAAGGAAGAGAAATCAGCAAGAATCCAATCTACCTAGCCCTGACCACGTGCTTGAAGAAGAAGAAGTAGAAGAACAAAAGGAGGCCACGGCAATGGTTTTTGAGGAAGTACAAAACATGGCAGTGGACAATCGAACCATCAAAGAGCTTTCTGCCTCGGGTGTGGATAGTGTAATGCCTTTATGCATCCAATACCCCACAGCAGCCCAAAGGAAGACTGAAGAGTTCGAATTAAAGTCAAGCTTGTTACATCACATTCCGAAGTACCATGGGCTATCCATGGAGGATCCCAACAAGCACTTGAAGGAGTTTGAAGTAGTGTGTTCGAGCATGACCCTGGTGAATATCGATGGTAGCATTTTAAAGATGAAGGTTTTTCCATTCTCTCTAATGGACAAAGTTAAAGATTGGTTATATGAACTAGCACCTGGGACCATTACATCTTGGTAAAGCATGAAACGAGCGTTGCTAGAGAAGTTCTTTCCAACCTCAAGAGTCATTCTTTTGAGGAAATGGATTAGTGGCGTGATAGGAGCATATTTATGTGACTTAGTTAGCTTGTTTCTTGGCATTTATGTTGTTAGTTCGTAGTTATTTTAGTATTTTAAGCTATTTTCGTGTGTTTGTAGGTCCAAAGGGTTAATGCGGCAAAGAAGTGCATTTTGGAGCATTTTTGGGCATGGAATGGATGGCATATGCTTGGAGCAAAAGGAATGGACGAAATTTGAAGTTTGTGCATCATCCTCTCCCTATAAATAACCATTTTCGCACACTCATTTCACCCAACGCATCCGTTCACCTACCACTACATCCACTCATTTCACCCAACACATTCACCTACCACTACATCCACTCATTTCACCCAACACATCCATTCTCCAAACATCCATCCACTACACCCATTACATCCACCCACTACACCCATTACATCCACTCATTACCAAACACTCATCCACTACACCCATTACATCCACTCATTACCAAACATCCACCCACTACACCCATTACATCCACTCATTACCACAACACTCACCCACTACACCTATTACATCCACTCATTATATTCATGAGTAGTGAAGGTTGCTTATCATAATCGCGTTAATTGAATTCTTGGCAATTGTATCATGCATTCATAGTTATAATTGCCTCGTCAACACTTATGATTTTCATTGAACATAACAATCTCTGATTGTGTCTCTATTATGCATTCATATAGGGGACTTTTAGAGAATGATTTGGGTTGTTGCATGCATTCATCCAACTCAATAAGTAAAGGAAAATCTGAAGGTTAATTTGTGCATCACGGTTAATCTAGGGTGTTGAGCATCATAGTTTATTGAAAAGCAATTGGAAATCAATTCATGTACAAGTGTGTCATGTGCGAAGAATGAACCTCTAACTAATCCATCCATCATCTCATTTCTTAAATTCGCTTTACAATCTATTTAATTTTATAAGTTGTTTGTTTGTTTTGAATTCGTCAAAACCAAAATCCCCCTTTTACTTTGTTGTTTCAAAGTGTTAAATTTCTATTTCATTAGTGTTTTTGAGTGTTTTGATTCAAGTCAAAACCCAAATTTCGTCCAAAGTTATGTTAGAGTCAAATCTGCCCAGTAAGTGTTTTTAGGCAATTTTGAGTGTTTTTAAGTTGTTTTTAGGCAAATTTCGTCCTTCAAGTCTATTCAAACGTTTTTAACTTTGTTTTTATGTTTTTGAGTTAGTTTAGAGGTTTTAGCAAGCCCTCATAATCCCCGGTTTAGAACGATCCCTACTTGCATTTATACTACAATTTGAGAACAAGAGGGTTTAATTTGAGTGCTTAACTTTAATCGCATCAAATTTTGGTGCCGTTACCGGGGATTAGCAACTTTGCTAATCCCTCGTTGTTTCATTTTCATGTTTTTTGTTTTAGTTACTGACTTCGTTTCTATTTGTGTCTTTTATTTTTACTTATGATATTTTATTTCGTTTTGTTTCCTTGATTTCAAGTACTAGAGAAGTAAGACATGGATTTTGCTACCATTCAAGCTCAATTGGCAAAACTTACTTCTCAAGTGTCACAATATGCCGAAAGGACCACAATGCAAAGTGTCCCTACAGATGGTGTGTCCTATGGGCAAGGATATCCAACTCATCAATGTTCTGAATTCGTTGCAAATGAAGATGCTTGGGGTTATGAAGGCCATAGCCAATCAGGTGACAATATGTTTTCCAACGCTTACAATTCGGATTGGAAAGATTATTCAGATTACATGTGGGGAAAACCTCAACAATTCCAACAAGATGGGTATTGGCAGCAAGAAGAGGAGTTCTATTCAAGACCTATGCAGCCACCACAACAATCTGCCCATTTCAATTCAGGTACGTCTTTGGATAATGATATGTTTAATAAGTTACTCACCTCTTTGAACCAGGAAGTAGAAAATGGAAACAAAGAGATGTAAAATCAAGCCAAGAAGACGGGAGAATTGGAAAAGTAAATTGGGCAGATTATGGAGTTCATGGCACAAATTCAAGAGCAAAGTGAACTCTCCAACTCAACTATTGAAAATTTGAAGGAAGATTTTGAAATCTATGATGCTATCACTTTGGGAAGTGCTATGGAGGTTGGAGGTGAACCCAAGACATCCAAACCAAGCCAAAACATGGATGAACAGCTGCTGCTCGAAGAAGTGGAGAATAACAAGGCCACGGCAAGGGAAGAACCACCCTTGCCGCAGCCTCATATGCCCTCTATGCCGTCCACTACAACCAAGGTAAGCCTAAATTCAATTTGTCCTGACCCCGTTTCACCAAATGTCCTTATTCCTTGTAAGATCATGCAATCCAAGGAAGAAAAGGGTGAGAAAGGTATCTTCGAAACCTTTCCAAAGAATCAAGAGCAAGAAGCGGATGGGGAATGTCTAGAATTCATCAAAGAAGATACACTTGAGACGAAAATTCCCAAAGAAGTTGGATTTTATGACACGGGACAAGTCATAACTCTCAAAACACCAGATCTGGCCAAGTCCCATATCCCTGCAACCTTCAAAGATGTGGTGTTCGTAATTGAGTTTGTGTTGGAGCAAGCAAGTAAGCCATCTTCTCCAACTTCGATTTTAGTATATACTAACTTGCTGATTTTGATGATTCAGGCACCTACACTAGAATTTAAACCATTGCCGGATCATGGCAAGTATCACCGTCCATTCAAGGATCAATTCCATGCTATGGGCCCTATCCAAGTTTAGAAGGAAGTTTCGTCCGGCTCGAAGACGTTAAAGCAAGCGCTTCTTGGGAGGCAACCCATCTCTTCAAATAAGAAAGATTTTTGAATTGCTCCACAATCAGTTTAGCGTTTCTAAAAACCTTCCCTTTTCTGTTATTTTGCCATGATTGTCATTTTTATTTGTTGCTTGTTTAATTGTTTTTGGTGTGGGTTTTGAAACACTGACAGTTGTGCAAGGTATTTTTACATTCATAAAAAAAAAGAAAGGAACATTAAGCAGTTAAATACAAGAGGGAGCCTTCACAAAGGCTACTTAGGAGAGATCTCAGTAGTCGGCGGAGCCTCAGAAGAAGGAGGCATCGGAGGTTGATCATTTAGAGCTTCATTACGCGGTACAGCCCTAGAAGACGAAGGCAAATGCTGTTGGAACAAACCCACAAACCTCTGATGATCAAGTAAAATATGACCATCAGATTCCTGCATCTAGTCAATCTTCCACTTCATGTTTGTAGCATAATTATGTGCGAGCCTATGCAACTGTTTATTCTCATGCTTAAGCCCTATAATCTCCTGCTTGAGACTTATCACTTCAGCCGCCAATGATTCAACTTGACGGATTCGGGCAAATAGGCGTTGGCCCATATTAGACACAGAACCTGCACACTGCACACTGACAGCCAGAGAATCCTTAACAGCCAACTCATAAAATCGTTTGGCAAGTAGTCTGTTATCTTTGGGAGTGACAAGGTTCCTGGCCACCACCGCAGCTGTCATATCATTCTCCATAACTGAATCCTCAACGGTAAGGGGACCAGTAGGGGATATGAAGGATGGGCGCCATATGTTGTCTGGAGAAGGCGGGACTGCCTCTTCACCAAGGTTCAAGTCAAAACGATGGTCGGAGGGGCCAGATATTTTCAGAGGGGTTAAAGAAAGAAGAGGTCGGATAAGTCAAGATCGTAGAAGTGCAATAATGGAGTTTTTACAGGCAGAAATTCAAGTGTGCTTTGAACGTCCTGCGTACCTCTATAAAAATCAACACTCGATGGGATTTCAGAGATCAAAGAGGCGAGCTCAGAAATCGAAGAGGTCAACTCAAAAATCAAAGAGGGGCTAGCTTTCTCAAAAGCTGGGCTTGCTCAAAAACCACGACCAATCTTCTTTTCCAGATTTGTCCGCACTTGTCACATGCAACCTCTGCACTCGATGGGATTTCAGAGATCAAAGAGGTAAGCTCAGAAATCAAAGACGCATCTGCTTTTCCAGACGTGTCAGCATCTGTCACATGCAGAGTCAGCTTTGAAAAAATCACAGGTAGTTTGTTGAAACGCCGATTCCAGATATCGAAGAGGCACTTGTTTTTCCAGACGTGTCAACGTCTGTCACATGCACACTCAGCCTTGCGGAAATTATGGGCAATCTGTCGAAGATCTCTTGTGATGTAGAAAGCACGTGAAGTTTACTATTAAATCATCCAACGGTTGCTGACAAGAGTGAAAGAATAGTACCAGTTATTAATTCCTATAAATGTCACCCCTCACCCTCCATTACAAGGTAGACATACATAACCCTTCTTCTTCTCCGAGAATGCCTTTCCAACAAACCCTCTCTAGTCACTCAGTGTTCCTTATTCCTTAGGGTACCTCTGCAAACAACTCATCCAAAGTAAAAGTATTTCATATCATGAAGGTTGAAAGCAAGGGTATCTCATATCATGATTTCTCCCTGTCCTTCTCCTTATCGTTATTTTGGGACAATGAGAAAGAGAGCAATCAGCCAGCACTGGTATCAATCTTCCGATCTGGAACCGACTGCCTAGAACCCCTCCCTGATTGCTTACCTAGCCTTACTCTCGAGTATTCATCTTCATCATTTTATGCTTCCTCTTCGTCTACCACATCTTCCTGGGGAACAGATAAGGGAAGTGAAAATGATACCTCGAAGCATGTGGAGACAATTTGACAATTCATCCTCAGCTAGGGACAAGGAGAAAGAAAGCAAGAGGTGGGCACTTGGAAATATTGAAGAAAGAAACAGAACAACACCTCTACCTAGTGTCTGCCTGCCGTGCAGAAGAAACAAGCAGAGAAGAATGCATACTGCATAAATTTGAAACCAAGGAACTCTGATATTACTCGCTCAGAATTCCAAACCAGTTCAAGATCAAAGCTGTGGAAAGTCAACAAGATCATCTATCTCCAAAACCAGATTTGCGTTCTTAAACTCTACTATGTCTGTTTTTTTTTACTTTGCTATACTTGTCATGTTTATTCGTTGTTTGTTTATTTGCTTGTTTTTGTGTGAGTTTATGCTTGAAACATGGGGGGAAAGGTTTGGTTTAAGGGGGGGGGGGGGGGGGTAACCATTGTTTTGCATTAAATTCGTAGGAGTTTATCACCCATTACTTCTAGTGTTGTTTATTGATGTTTTAAGTGTTTTTAAGCTATTTTGGAGTGTTTCAGTGTGTTTTGACATAAAAATCCGAAAATCTCATAAAAATTTGAAAAATTGTTTTGAAAAACCCAAAAAGAGTTGTTTTTGTATGTTTATTTGTGTCTTAGGGTACCTTCCAACACAATGATGAGGATTTGGTTTTTAATTACATGACTATTAAAAAGAGTTATAAACATGGATGACAATTTGATTTACTCCTTGGTGTATGCTTAGTTGTGGTTATAATTTATGAATTCACATGTAATCATAAAGGAAAAATCAATTTTTGTAACATGCTTGAAGGAAGGAACACAAATGAACGCTACAACCTTGTGAGACTTGAGCCTAAATGTTTATTTGGAGAGTTAATAATCTATGCACTATTGTTTTCTAAAGTCGTTGCATGATCTCATTATTCTTTGCTTGGTTGCTACTTAGAAGGCGTTTCATCATTTAGTTCCAAATGCTAGAACTCATGCCTATTTCATTCAAAACATGCTATTGATTTACATAACACATATTCAAGATGAAGTTGTGTAGTGACCACCACAGCCAAATTGTCGTGCCCTATTTCATTATGTGTTTAAGTTTAACCCCGTTGAGCCTTTTGTAGCCTATGTTCTTTGTTAACCCACATTATCCTCACCTAGCCTAGATTAGGACCATCCATACCCTTGTTCTTGAAGCATAGTAAAACATAATTTAGAAGGAATTCCTTTTGTTGAACTTTTGCAGAAAAACAAGTCTGGGGGAAGTGATTCTTGTGTGTGTGTGTGCGTGTGCCAAAATCCTTAATAAGGCACGGGTAGAAAAGAAAAGAAAAAAAAATTCATGGAAAATAGAATGAAAAGAAGAAAAGTTGTGAAAAGAGTAAAAAAGAGTTGAAAAATATGTGAAAAAGAGCTCTAAAGTGTTGTTTGTTGAAGAAAGGGTCCAAAACATTGAATTCGGCCGTAAGTGTTGCTTGAATCTTCACTTTGTGTTTAAAAGTTAATTTTTGCATTATTAAGTGAATTCCAAGTGTCTATTTCATTACTTTGCTTGCTATTGCTTTCAGAACGTTTGTTATCCTTATCCTTTCTTTCTTAGCCATTACCCTTAAACCCCGTTACAACCCTTAACTTTATCTTGAGTGTTATGCGTTTCAATATGTGGAGTTTGGAATTGGTTTGAGCATATGGTGTCACTGGTTCTTGCATCTAAGTAGTAGCATTCAATTCATGAGATCATATCTAAACATGCTGAATAACTCCAGAAAATTGCCCTCTTTGTTATACATATATGTGAGTGTTCGTTTTCATGTTTACATCAATCTTCTCACATATAACTAGTGTAGGGTATGTAGTCAGAAAATGTGTGTGAAAATAGAGAGTATCTTGTAAGGAATTGAGTAAATTCTCTAAGGCATGTTACTACATTCAAAACATCGTTTTAATTGGTTAATTGTGAACTAGTAAGTGGTGACTATAAGTATGTGCTCAAGTGTAAGGATGACCAAAATCTGTGGGAATGATGATTTTTAACATGTCATGTTTCATTAAAAATCCCTGAGGCAATTGTTGGAAGGTCTAGGTTGTGTTTTGTTTTGTTTGTTTTGTTTTGCTCAAGGACTAGCAAAAGCTAAGTGTGGGGGAATTTGATAGGAGCATATTTATGCGACTTAGTTAGCTTGTTTCTTGGCATTTATGTTGTTAGTTCGTAGTTATTTTAGTATTTTAAGCTATTTTCGTGTGTTTGTAGGTCCAAAGGGTTAATGTGGCAAAGAAGTGCATTTTGGAGCATTTTGGAGCATTTTTGGGCATGGAATGGATGGCATATGCTTAGAGCAAAAGGAAAGGACGAAATTTGAAGTTTGTGCATCATCCTCTACTTATAAATAACCATTTTAGTACACTCATTTCACCCAACACATCCATTCACCTACCACTACATCCACTCATTTCACCCAACACATCCATTCTCCAAACATCCATCCACTACACCCATTACATCCACCCACTACACCTATTACATCCACTCATTACCAAACACTACTGATTACCAAACACTCATCCACTACACCCATTACATCCACTCATTACCAAACATCCACCTCTTACACCCATTATATCCACTTATTACCACAACACTCACCCACTACACCCATTACATCCACTCATTACAACTCCATACACTCCTCTCCCTAGCCTATAAATACATCCACCCTTCACCATAATTTGGGGGGGCTATCATCCAAAGACACTACATTTCACATCTCACAACTCCATACACTTACACTTTCATTCCTTGCCGTGGCACTCATCCAACCAAAAATCAAACACAATTCCATATATTTTCCTTCCTTTGGCCGAGACATTCACCAATCCTAAATACATTCCTAACCTTTCCATACATCCATACACATCCTAGACACTTATGCTGCAACAAGGTGGTGAAAACAAAGGTCCTTGGCGTTTCAAGGTTGGAACTTTGGAGCGTTTTAAGTGTACTTCGTTCTTGCTTTCAATGTCTTCTTTGTTATTTTCTAATTTTGTTGCAATTATTGAGTGGCTAAACTCCTATTTAGTTAGGGGGAAGTTTGAAGCCATGAACATGTTTGAGATATGAATTGATTTCTTCCAATTGTGATTTGATAAGTTGTGATTGCAATTCAATTATCTATTTTATTCATAACTGATTCTTGTATGTTTATTAAGGATGCATACTTAGTTTTCATGCATGAATTAGATGCTAGAATATAAATGAGTTTCACCTAATTGATACAAGTTTATATTCATGAGTAGTGAAGGTTGTTTATCACAATCGCGTTAATTGAATTCTTGGCAATTTTATCGTGCATTCATAGTTATAATTGCCTCGTCAACACTTATGATTTTCATTGAACGTAACGATCTCTGATTGTGACTCTATTATGCATTCATATAAGGGACTTTTAGAGAATGATTTGGGTTGTTGCATGCATTCATCCAACTCAATGAGTAAAGGAAAATCTGAGGGTTAATTTGTGCATCACGGTTAATCTGGGGTGTTGAGCATCATAGTTTATTGAAAAGCAATTGGAAATCAATTCATGTACAAGTGTGTCATGTGCGAAGAGCGGACCTCTAACTAATCCATCCATCATCTCATTTCTTAAATTCGCTTTACAAACTATTTAATTTTATAAGTTGTTTGTTTGTTTCGAATTCGTCAAAACCAAAATCCCCCTTTTACTTTGTTGTTTCAAAGTGTTAAATTTCTATTTTGTTAGTGTTTTTGAGTGTTTTGATTCAAGTCAAAACCCAAATTTCGTCTAAAGTTGTGTTAGAGTCAAATCTGCCCAGTAAGTGGTTTTAGGCAATTTTAAGTGTTTTTAAGTTGTTTTGAGTCTTGTGAACCTGTTTTGAGTCCTTCAAGTCTATTCAAACGTTTTTAACTTTGTTTTTATGTTTTTGAGTTAGTTTAGAAGTTTTCACAAGCCCTCCTAATCCCCGGTTTCGAACGATCCCTGCTTGCATTTATACTACAATTTGACAACAATAGGGTTTAATTTGAGTGCTTAACTTTAATCGCATCATAGCATCCAACAGAATCAAGGTGAATCATTTCCAACTTATTATGAACGTTTTGTAGCTTCATGTCCACAGCACCAAATGAAGGATGAGTTACTCATTCAATACTTCTACGAATGACTCATCCCCATTGAACGCCAAATGCTAGATGCCTCGACGAGTGGTGCGTTGGTTGACAAGACTCCGGTGGCTGCCAAGACTCTAGTTGCAAAGTAAGCTTATAATGCATAACAATATGAGGGTGTTGGACAAAGAGAAGCCCCACGGCATCAAAGTGTGAATGAGGTAAGTACACTTTTGGAAATTCAATCACAATTGGCTATTCTTACCTCTCTTGTGTTTCAAGTCGTAATTGGGTCAAAAGCACAAGAAAATCAGGTTTGCACCATGTGCTCCATCCAAGGGCATCTATCCGAAAAGTGCCATCAGTTGATCGAGAATAGAGGATGGGAATCTGCCAATGCTATTGGATTCCAATACCAAAACCAAACCAAATATGATCCATACTCGAACACATACAACCCCGAATGGAGAGATCACCCTAATATGAAGTGGAGAGAGCTCCAACAAACTTCACAACAAGGGGGATTTCGACAAAACCCCCCTGGGTTTCCACGGCCCTATCAACAATCCCAAACCACAATCTGCGCAAAATAACTTAGGTTCGTCTTTTGATAATGCTCAAGTTATTCAATTACTAACTACATTGGCGCAGGGTCAGGAAAATCAAGCCAAAGACATGCACAATTACGCCAAAAAAGTGCAAAATCAAGCTCGAGAGGTGACTGAATTGAAGAGACAAGTGGGACAAATGGCTGAATTCACAGGGCAATTTAGTAGAGAACAAGGTAAGTTACGTTGCTCGACGAATGTGATCCAAAATGAGGCTTCGAATCTGCCAAAGCCATCACCTTGCGAAGTGGAAAAGAAGTTGGATCTAACCCCAACCCATCCAAATCCATTCAAAAGGAGGACGAAAACATGCTATCTGAGGAAGAGGAACAAGGCATGCCCACAGCAAGGATTGAGCAATCCTTGCCGCAGCCACCTACACATCTTAATTCGGTCACCAAAGGAAATTGGGTTCAAATTCCATTACTTCTAACTCCATTCCACCCAATGTACCCTTCCCTCGTAGGTTTATACAATCGAAGAAGGATGAGAATAAGAAGGACATTCTTGAAACATTCCGGAAAGTGCAAGTAAACATTCCACTCCTTAAGGCAATTAAACAAGTCCCAAAATATGTCAAATTTCTCAATGAGTTGTGCACAACCAAGAGAACAATGTCAAACAAAGAGGTGGTTAAGGTAAGTGAAAATGTTTCAGCCGTATTGCAACATAAACTAGCCACTAAATGCAAATACCCCGGTAGTTTTACGATTCCCTTTGTAATTGGCACTAATCTGTTTGAACATGCAATGCTTGACTTAGGTGCATCTATAAATGTCATGCCTTATTCTATTTATGCATCTATGCACTTGGGTGAATTCAAAAATGATGGTGTGATCATACAATTGGCTGATCGTTCTAACGCTTATCCAAAATGAGTATTGGATGATGTTTTAGTGCAGGTAAACCAATTAATCTTCTCGGCTGATTTTTACATTCTTGGCATGGAAGATTCAGCCCATTCCACATCTTTGCCGATTATCCTTGGTAGGCCATTCATGAAGACAGTCCGCACAAAGATAGATGTGTTCAAGGGCACTTTGACGATGGAATTTGATGGGGAAGTTATTGATTTCAATATTTCTGATTCTATAAGATATCCTCATGATGATCACTCTTGTTTTTCTATTGATGTAATTGACTCTTTAGCACAAGAATTCCTTGATGATTTGAGTGATGATGCACTTGAAAAGACCATCACACAAGGCATTGGCCTAAAAAATGAAGGGTTAGCACTTAGGCTAGCCCACGGCAATAACAAGGAACACCTTGCCGTGCCTATTCAAGAAGAATTGGTGGAGATGGTTGCTGCCCTAGAGTCAATTCCAGAGCATATTGGTAAGTCTCCTAACCTGATTTCAATTCCCATTTTGAGTACCAAGTTGCTTCCTTCTGTAATCCAGCGACCTTCCCTAGAGCTTAAACGATTGCCTAGCCATTTGAAATATGTGTTTTTGGGAAAACAAGAGACGTTGTATGTCATCATCTCTTCTTCACTCACGGCACAAGAGGAGGACAAGTTAGTGAGGGTGCTTCGGGAATACAAAACTATCATTAGGTGGACATTGGCCAATATAAAGGGAATTAGCCCTACCAGTTACATGCATCGAATACTCTTGGAAGAGGGAACCAAACCATCTAGAGAAGCACAAAGCCGTCTCAACCCTCCCATGTTGGAAGTTATGAAGAAGGAGATAATCAAGCTCCTAGATTGTTGAGTGATCTATCCCATTTTCAATAGCCGATGGGTTTCACCAATTCAATCGTCGCATGCCATTCGGCTTATGCAACACACCTGCCACTTTCCAAAGGTGTATGGTAAGTATATTCTCCGATTTTGTTGAGAAAATTATTGAGGTATTTATGGATGATTTCAGTGTATTTGGGGATTCTTTTGATAATTGTTTGGATAATCTGACCTTGATCTTGAAACGATGTGTTGAAGCTAACCTTGTTTTGAATTGGGAAAAATGTCATTTTATGGTTAAACAAGGTATAGTTTTAGGCCATATCGTTTCAGAAAAAGGAATTGAAGTAGATAAATCAAAAATAGACCTTGTACGTCACTTACCCTCTCCTACTTTGGTTAGAGAGGTTCGTTCTTTTCTTGGCCATGCAGGGTTCTATAGGCGCTTTATCAAGGACTTCTCCAAAATCTCCCAACCCCTTTGCCGTTTACTTCAAAAGAAAGTAGCCTTTGAGTTCACCGAGGAGTGTGAGACAGCTTTCAAAACCCTCAAGGACATGTTGACTTTGATCCCCATCATCATGCCACCAGATTGGAGCCTTCCATGTGAGCTAATATGTGATGCATCCGACTATGCAATTGGTGCTGTTTTAGGCCAAAGGAGGAACAAACAGCCCCACATCATCTATTACGCCTCGCGAACCCTAAATGATGCTCAATTGAATTATTCTACCACTGAGAAAGAACTTATTGCCGTTGTCTTTGCTTTAGATAAATTTCATTCATATCTACTTGGCACTAAAGTGATTGTATATTCTGACCATGCAGCTTTGAAGTATCTTCTCACCAACAATAAGGCCAAACCAAGGCTGATTCGTTGGATGCTCCTACTTCAAGAGTTCGACATTGAAATTAGAGACAAGAATGGGAGTGAAAACATGGTGGCTGACCACCTCAGCCATTTGGTGCACATTGAGGACTCCTTACCCATTCTGGAAACATTCCTTGATGAGCAATTGTTGTCCCTAGAGGTAAGTGAGCCTTGGTATGCTGATTTGGTCAATTATTTGGTCACAAAACAAGTTCCTATCACTCTAGATAAATACAAACGTAATAAACTCATAAAAGATGCACGATTTTATGTGTGGGATGATCCATATTTGTCGAAATATTGCCCATATTAGATTGTTCGACGATGTGTGCATAATTCTGAGTTTAATTCAATTCTAGCCTTTTGTCACTCTTATGCATGTGGGGGTCATTTTGGCAACCAAAGAACAGCCCTCAAAGTGTTAGAATGTGGTTTTTATTGGCCTATAGTGTTTAAAGATGCTAGAACGTTTTGCATAACTTGTGATCGATGCCAAAGAACAGGTACCATAGGTGCCAAGGACCAAATGCTGCAAACCCCTATCTTTAATGTCGAAATTTTTTATGTTTGGGGTATTGATTTCATGGGTCCCTTTCCTTCTTTGTTTGGTTCTACTTATATTTTGCTTGCGGTTGATTATGTTTCCAAATGAGTAGAAGCAAAGGCCACCCGTACTAATGACTCTAGAGTGGTTGCAGATTTCATTAAAACTAACATTTTCTCTAGATTTGGGATGCCATGGGTGTTCATAAGTGATGGAGGCTCACATTTTTGCAATCGGACCATTGAGGCGCTGTTCAAGAAGTACAATGTGATGTGAAAATTAACATGACACTCAATAACAAGTTTTGACTCTAAAAACAAGGTTTAAAAACAAGGGGTTTGGTTTTGACGAATTTAACTTTTAAAACATAAACTTTGTAAACAAACTTAAGAAAAACGAATTTGGATGAAAAAGAATGGTGAAAGGCTAGTTAGAAGGTTCCTTCTCCACACATGAAACATATGCATATGACTCGATTTCCAATTACTCTTTCAACAAACCATGAATGACAATGCCCCAAATTAACTAGATCGACCAATTAATTCTCAGATTTCCCTAGATTCATTGAATTGAATGGAATACGCATTACAACCAAATTATTCTTATCAAGGACCCTAACTATGGAATACGCATGATAGAGACACATATCAAAGATCATTAAGTTCAATGGAAATCATAAGCATTGACGAGGCATTCATAACTATGGAATACGCATGTTACTCTTGCCAAGGATTTACTTAACACAATCGTGACTAGCGACTTTTACTACTTATGAATATAAGTTAATAACGATTAGGTGAAATTCCCTTATATTCTAGCATCAAATTCATGCATGCAAACTAAGTATGCATCCTTAATCAACACACAAGAACAAGTTATCAATCAAATAGATAAGTAAACCACATTCACGATTTATGAAATCATAACTGGAGGAAATCAAGTCATATAAAACATATGATCATGGCTTCGAGTTCCCCTCTAACTATAAAGAAATTAGTTCCTCATGTTCGCAAATAAACAAAGATAAATAAATTTAAACATTAAAACAAAGATAGAAAACACCTAGAAACGCTCCAACAATCCAAGCTTCTTGAATGGCAAGCACGGCTCCAGATTTCTTCCTTCTTCTCCTCGCAAAACTCACGGCACAATGAGGGTGAATGGTGTAGTAAATTATGGTAGAGGATGGTGACTAAATGGTGCAGCAAAGGATGGTATTTATAGGCTGAAATTCGCAGTCCCTATGTAGCAAAGGAAAAGGATTTAAAGGCTTAATTTGTGTAGGATAATAACACACAATCCTTGAAGGAAAAGGCTAAGGCTTTTAGAAACCAAGGGGGAAAGGAATAATTAGGTTTCTAGAAGTTCTAGAAAGGTTTGGGGCGTCACTTTTGTAGGACAAGGGATAAGGTCTTCTAGAAAAGTTGTTTTGTGGCTGATTTCTAGAAAAACAAGGGATAAGGTGTGGCACCTTTGTAGGAGTGGATAAGGGCTTCTAGAAACCAATTTTAATGTGTCCTAATCTGAAAATAAATCCCCCATGCAGCTGGAATTAAATTAGGATAGGATTAGGATAGGATAAGATAAGATAAGGTTGGATAAGGTTTTGGATAATGTTCCTTCTTTTGAGCTTATTTCTTATCTTCCTTGACTTGGATTTATTTCTTCACTCTTTTCAGCACATTCCTAGCCTCTTGAACTTCAAATTCATCCATCTATCTTGCTCCATTCATAAGCTATCCATTTGGTGCCCAAAACTGCCTCAAAATGCTCCAAAATGCACTTTCTTGCCAACTTTGTCATATGAACCTACAAACCCACGAAAATAGCTTAAAACACTATAATAAACATAAACAAACTATGAAAATGCAAGAAAACAAGCTAACTAAGTCGCATAAATATGCTCCTATCACAATGTCAAGCATAAAGTTTCGACACCTTATTACCCTCAAACAAGTGGCCAAGTCGAGTTTCGAATAGAGAAATCAAACAAATCTTGGAGAAGACTGTTGGGCCAACCCGGAAGGATTAGAGCTTGCGTTTAGATGATGCATTTAGGGCATATCGCACTGCCCACAAAACACCCCTTGGGATGTCTCCATTTCGGCTAATCTATGGCAAGCCGTGTCACCTACCTGTGGAACTAGAGCATAAGGCGCATTGGGCTGTGAAAACATTCAATTTTGACTTAGATGCTACTGGAATGCATAGAAAGCTCCAATTGAATGAACTTGAGGAGATAAGGAATAAAGCATATGAGAATGCCCAAATTTACAAAGAGAAAACGAAGGCGTTTCATGACAAGATGATTCGGGGTAAAACATTCTCAATTGGGCAGAAAGTGTTGCTTTTCAACTCCCGTTTACGTTTATTCCCTGGTAAGTTACGTTCTAAGTGGATTGGACCTTTTGTTATTACTAATGTTTTCCCATATGGTGCAATCCAAGTCCAAAGCTTAAGGAATGGACAATAAGGTAAACGGACATCGATTGAAGCCATACTATGAGAGTGCAGTGGGGCAGGTTGTGGAGGAGATCCTTCTTAAAGCCGTGGGCTCTAATGGGGAGTGAATAGAATTCTTCATTCGGCTGCAAGACGTTAAAGCAAGCGCTTCTTGGAAGGCAACCCATGCATTCAACAAAGCAAGACCTAGGAATCACTCCACTTCCAGATTTGCGTTCCTAAACCCTTCTCTTTGTTGTTTCTATTCTGCCCTGTTTAGTGTGTTTATTCGTTGTTTTTTTTTTTTTTTTTTTTTTTTTTTTTTTTTTTTTTTTATGTGAGTTTATGTGTGTAACATTGAGGACAATGTTTGATTTAAGTGGGGAGGGGGGTAAGCAAGCTGTTTTAGAATGATTTTCAGTGGTTTTATTCACCTATCACTTATAATGTTGTTTCTCATTGTTTTTAAGTGTTTTTAGTATGTTTTGAAGTGTTTTTATGTCATATAACAGAAAAAGAAAGAAACAAAATCGAAAAATGTTTTGAAAAATATCAAAAAGAGTTGTTTTATGTGTTTGTGTCTTAGGATACCTTCCAACACAATGATGAAGATTTAGTTTTTAAGTGCATGACTGTTAAAGAAATTTACAAGCATGGATGAAAGTTTGATATGCTCTTTGGTTTATGCTTGGTTGTAGTTATAGTTTACGAATTCACATGTAATCATATAAAGAAAAAAAATCAGTTTTTGTAACATGCTTGAAGGAAGGAACTCAAACTAACGCTACATACCTGAGAGACTTGAGCATAAACGTTATTTGGAGAGTTATTAATCTATGCATTCTTGTTTTCTAAGTCGTTGCATGATCTCATTATTCTTTACTTGGTTGCTACTTAGAATGCATTTTCATCATTATAGTTCCAAATACTAGAACTCATGCCCGTTTCCTTCAAAGCTTAAAATTGAGTGCATAGCACATAACAAGATGAAGTTGTTAGTAGTTACCACCATAACAAGATGTAGGTTTAAACCCCTTTGAGCCTTGTTGAGCCTATTTTCTTTGTTAACCACAATATCCCTACCTAGCCTAGAATAGGACCATCCATACCCTTGTTCTTAAAGGATGGTTGAGCATAACTTAGAAGGAATTCCTTTTGATGAACATTGTGTAGAAAACAAGTGTGGGGGAAGGATTTCAACGTGTATGTTTTGTGTGCCAAAGAAAAGGGCACGGTTTAATAAAAAAAAAGAAAAAAAAGAAAAAATTATGGAAAAAGAAAAAGAAAAGAAAAAAGTGTGTGAAAAGAATGAAAACAGTTGAAAATAAGTGAGAATGAACTCACATGGGATGGTTGTTGAAGAAAGGGTCCAAAAGTTTGAATTTGACCCCAAGTATTGCATGAATCTTCCCTTGTGTTTAAAGTGGATTTTTGCATTCCAAAGTGAATTCTAAGTGTCAAAATCATTACTTTGCTCACTATTGCTTTAAGAATGTTTGTTTCCCCTTACCTTTCTTTGTTAGCCAATACCTTAGCCCCATTTCAACCCTTGACTTACATCTTGAGTGTTGTGTGTTTCAATATGTGGAGTTCGGAATTGGTATGAGCATATGGAATCCCTGGTTCTCGTTTATAAGTAGTAGCATTCCGTTCATGAGATCATATATATTCATGCATTAATAATTCCAAAAATTTCCTTCTTTGTTTATAACATATGTGAGTACTAGTTTTCATGTTTACATCAATCTTCTTACATATACCTAGTGTAGGGTGTGTAGTCAGAAAATCTGAGTGAAAATTGAGTGCATATCTAGTAAGGAATTGAGGGAATTCTGTAAGGCATGTTACTAGATTCAAAATGTTGTTTTAATTGATTAAATGTGAGCTAGTGAATGGTGACTATGATTAAGTATGCTTGAGGTTAAGGATTGCTTAAATCTATGTGAGTGGTGATCTTTGGCATGTCATGTTTCATTGGAAATCCTTGAGGCAAATGTTGGAAGGTTGAGGTTATGTTTTGATTGTTTTGTTTTATTTTGTTTTGCTCGAGGAGTAGCAAAAGCTAATTGTGGGGGAATTTGATAGGAGCATATTTATGTGACTTAGTTAGCTTGCTCTTATGCATTTGTGTTGTTATTTCTTAGTTAATTTAGTATTTCAAGCCATTTTCATGTGTTTGTAGGTCCAAAAGGCAAAGGAGGCAAGAAAGTACATTTTAGAGCATTTTGGAGCAGTTTTGGGCTTGGAATGGATATCACATGCTTGGAGCAAGGGAGATGGACAAAATTGAAGACCTAAAGATGCTAGGATTCCTAATTGAAGAAGGATTCCTAATTGAAGATGGATTCCTAGAAGAATGAGGATTCCTACTTACATAAGGATTCCTACAAGAAGAAGGAATGTTAAGCCAAGGTTTCCTACTTTGGTTTTAACCTTTCCTAATCCTAAAAGTCCCTAATTTCCAGCAACAAAGAAAACTCCTAATCATATTAAGACACTAAATAAGAACTTCTAGAAGGCCTAAACCCTTTGCCGCACCACCTTTCCCTTTTCCCCTTCCATTCTCCTTCCTTGCCGTGCAAGGGAGAGTCTTCCTTTCCTATTTTCTGCCATAAACCACTTTCCCCTTCTCTAAAAGATTCCTGCCGTATATCCCTTAGCCTTTTCTCTTTAATTTATGATTTTTACTCCTTGTGGGACAAAATAGCTAAGTTCTAAACCTTTCCTTTAATTGTGTTGCACCCTAGCCTCAATTACCTAGGGTTTTGACATGTTTTGGGAGGAATATAAACCTATGTCGCAGCCTTGGAAAATGATATCAGATCATTCACCACGCTACACAACTCACACCATTCACCACCATTCATCATACCCTAAACACATTCAAACACTCATTGTCGCAACCAACTTTCATCCATACACATCCATTCATGTTCTTAGCCATTCTCCCATACAAATCACCACCCAAACCTTACCCAAACCTTGTGCCGCAGCAAAGAGAAGAAGGAGGACCCTTGGAGTGCTTGCTATTCAAGTTTGGATTGCTGGATCATTCTTAGGTGTAATCTATCTTTTGTTTTCAATGTTTAAGTTTATGTATCTTTGTTTTGTGAACATGAGGAACTAAACCCCTCTTGGCTAGGGGTGATTTCAAAGCCATGATTATGTGTGCAATATGAGTTGATAAATTCCAATTATGAATTCTTGAATTGTGAATGCAATTGGCTTAACTGTTTGATTGATAACTTATTTGTGTTTGTTGATTGAGGGTCGACACTTAATTGGCATGCACAAATCTGATGCTAGAGTATAAGGGAGTTTCACATAATCGTTACAAACTTATATTCATATGTAGTGAAGGTTGCTAGTAATGATCGTGTTAAGTTTAATTCCTAGCATGAGTGACATGATGTTATAGTTGCAAGTGCTTTGTCAATGCTTATGATTTTCATTGACCATAATGATCTTTGATTGTATCTCTATTATGATGTCATGTAGGGAACTTTTGAAGATCTTTGGGTTGTCGAATGATGTCATCAAATCCAATAATACAAGGAAAATCTGAGGGTTAACTAGTGATGTCACGGTTAATTTGGGGCATTGTCGTTCATATTCAATGAAGGAGTAACTGGAAATTAATTCGTTTGCATACATGTCATGTGCGGAGAAAGAGCCTCTAGTTAGTGCATCATCCATCTAATTTCCCAAAATCATTTCTTTTATCTGTTTTTAAGTTACAATCTGTTTTGTTATTTTAAATTCGTCCAAAACAAACCCCCTCTTTACTTTCTTGTTTCAAATTGTTTTAAACTTGTTTTGTTTGTGTTTTAAGTGTTTTGAGTCAAGCTCAAGCCTTATTTTCGTCCAAAATTGTGTTTAGTGTCAGAAATTGCCTAGTTTGTGTTTTTAGGCAGTTTTGAGTGTTTTTAGCTTATTTTGAGTCTTGTGAACTTGTTTTGAATATTTTGAGTCCATCCAAATGTTTTTAGTTTGTTTTTGTGTCTTAGAGTCGATTAGCAATCCCTCCTAATCCCCGGTCTAGAACGATCCCTACTTAAACATATACTACAATTGTCAAAAGAGGGTTTAATTTGTGTGTTAAGTTAAGTTAATTTTCGCATCATCGTTCTGGACCGGGGATTAGGAGGGATTGCTAATCTATTTGAAACTGACCTTAAAACACAAAACTAGGCTTAAAAACACTTAACTAGACTCAAAGAACTCAAAACAAACTGAAAATACTCAAAACTAACTAGAATGACTCAAAACACCTTAAAACAACTAAATAGACTCAAACTAGACACTAGGAATGACTTGGACGAAAAGTGATTGAAACTTGAATCAAAACACTTAAAAATACAAACTAAGACAAAGTCTAACTAATTAGACACTCTAAAGTAAAGGGGATTGGGTTTTGGATGAAATTAAAGTGAAAACAACTGAATTAAAGATTTAAACAAAGTTGGACGAATTTGGGATAAATGGATGGGTGATAAGCTAGCTAGAGAGTTCTTCTCCACACATAACACATTTGCATACAAAACGATTTTCCAGTTGCTTTTCAATAAACCATGAATCTCAACACCCCAGATTAATTAGGTACGCTTAAATTAACCCTCAGATTTTCCTTATATCATTGAATTGGACGGATAACGCATCGGCAACTCAAATTATTCTTCAAAAGTTCCCTACATGAACATCATAATAGAGATACAATCGAAGATCATTAAGCTTTGTGAAAATCATAAGTATTGACAAAGCATTCCTAACTATGATGAGCATGATACTCCTGCTAGGAATCCACTTAACACGATTGTGACTAGCAACCTCCACTACTTATGAATACAAGTTCATAACGATTAGGTAAAACTCCCTTGTATTCTAGCATCAAATTCATGCATGCAAACTAAGTGTCGACTGGCACACCCCGTCCCGAAGGATTGCATGCTGGGCGTCACGTGAGAGTGACGTAACCATTTGCACAGTACGGAAGCTTTAAGATACAATTTATAAGTTGATACACCCGAAGGTGAGTCCTAATTTTGTCCAATCTGTCAGAACACCGTCGAATTCCTCGTAGTCACCACACATTTGTGATTCCTGAACCTGGAGGGGCGCAAAACCAAAATTGAGTGGGTCAGTAAAACAATTCTTTTCCAAATCCAAACATTTCTCAAAACGTTGTAACCCCTCTCCGTAAAACCTGTATAGTTTCCCAGAAATGTAAAATATAAATATACATATATATTCTCAAAACTTCATTTTTACTATCTCAACAATTTCTTTATCAATCATGCCATGCCATGTCTAATTCAACAGTTAAGTATGGATGCATCAACAATAATCATATCAGGTGCAAGAAAGTAATCAACCGTAGGCCCTCTAATAGCCCTGTACGGTTGAACCTAGAGCTCAAAATCTATCACTCTCACACTCTGCCGGAGTCACTCCGCGTGACCTGTACGGCCTTCTGCACATAAGTTACGCTCTAGTGCTTCTCATAAATCATCTGTGCACATAATCTAAGGTCACCCACCAGTCGGAATCTCACTAACACTCTCGCGACTGGCCTGTCGTACCCACTCCGCGTGGACTGTACGACTAGCATCTACTTGGATCCAAGGCGAGCGTGCGATGCGGTGAATATTATAAGCACTAAACCATGGTGCAGGATTTGAGCTCAATATATATCATCATCATCATAACAGTAATTAAATACTCACCTGATACTCACCTGTGCGTCCGCCGCACCAATTCATACATATGCATCATATATCAATTCATATCATTTCATGCATGGCAATTCGATTCACATTTCCATATATAATTCATATACTTCTATGCATGACTTTTCAATTCACGTTTTCATATAATTATATATACCTTTCATTTAAACATAATTTCATTCATTTTCAATTTCTGGGAAAACAGTAAGTATATATGTATACGGAAAACAAAACTGCCCACTCACCTGGAGTTCGTCCTACAACTCCCTAGCACAATATGCCAAGGCATCATGACGATTGCCGCCTAGAACAGTAATCAAATCCAACCTCAGAATTCATATCGATAGAATATATAACTTATATAAAATACGTCACTACGTAGATCGATCCCGAAGATCTGCCACTCAGATTTTAAATCCATAACTTCCAGAGGTCCACAATATATCTCTAGGACAACATCCTAAAATTTCATCACCATCCAACGGTCGGATCTCCGTCAATTTCCAAAACTAAGTGACGGTTAACATTTTATATTATGGACTTACAACTCCAATTCCGGAAGATCCGTAAATCGGATTCCCAATCCGTAAGTTCCTATAATCCTCAAATATTACGTATTACAACGTATCAAAGTTTGGTGACGATCCAACGGTCGGATCATCAATCGACATAGTTTTAAAATAATTAATTTTTTTTTACTGTAGCACGCGCACCTTCTTCTTCCTTGGGTCGCCGGACTGGTTTTTCCGGCGGCCGTTTTCTGGGCAGTTTTTCAAATTGCCATAACTTTGTCATTTCTCAACGAAATCAAGTGATTCAAAAACGAAAGTTGTAGCCCTTGAAGAGACAAAGAGAATGGTACCTTGCACAACACCTAGTTCGCCGTGGTTTGGCCGGAAACTTCCTCGAAAGCCTCGGAGGTCGCCGGAAACTGGGTAAGATTCAAATGAGTATAACTTCTTTAATACTCAACGAAAGTGGGTGAAACAAAAACTAAAGTTGTAGTTCTCGAAGCGATGAAGAGAATGGTACCTCGCACGACGTCTAACTCTCTGTGGTTTGGCCGGAAAACGCCTCGAAAGTTCCGGCCAGACATTGAACTTTCCGATCTCTATGTTTTTAAGTCCAAAAACTTCCAACGAAGCACTCCGAGCTTCCTTGGGACCTCACTAAGCTCACTATGAGCTTGGATTGTCCTAAAACACAACCAATTCAAAGCTCATGAACAGTACACTTTCATGGGGAGTTTAGAATCTAAGTTTTCCGAAGTAAAACTTACCTGAAATGGATACCATCGTGATAGTGGAGGTTCCAGGAGTTCGATGGTGGTCTTAACTCCGTCGTTGATAGTAGTTTAGGGTGGTTTTGTGGTGGTCCGTGTGAGTTCGAAGGAGAGGGAGAGAGAACTGAGAGTTTTGTGAGGGAGGAGAGAGGGAGACAAAGCACGGGAAAGAGGGAGATAATTGAGGGGTGTGGGATCCTACCCAATACCCAACTACAAAATTCTAAGATAGAAACCTAAGTATAAGTCTTGATTTAGGTTTCTAAAACCAATTAATATTCTAATTCACCAAAGTTTAAGAACCTTAAGTAAAAACAAGTGTCCAAATTACGCACTTTAGTCCCGTTTAGGGACATTTTCGTCTTTTCACGTCCTCGGAATTAAAATTCCGGGACGGGCTGTGACATCGACCCTCAATCAACATAAAAGAATAAGTTTTGAATCAAACAGTTAAGTAAATTGCATTCATAATTTATGAAATCACAACTAGAAATAATCAATTCATATTGCAAATATGTTAATGGCTTTGAAATTCCCCCTAGCCAAAAGGGGTTTAGTTCCTCATACTTGCAATTAAACAGAAACAATTGAAATTAAACATTGAAAACCAAAGTAGAATACACCTATAATGCTCCAGCAATCCAAATTGAATGGCTAGCACAACTCCAAGCAATCCTTCTTCTTCTTCTTTGCAACAGCACAAGGTGTGGGATGATGGGTGAGTGGTAAGTTATGGTGGTGGATGGATATAGGTGAGTTATGGTGAAGGGTGGATGGGTCTCCCCCCTCAATAAGGATGTTGCAATGGGTATTTATAGGAAGAGGATGGACTCAACTTTGCAAAGGAAAGAGGTTTGTTTAACTCAATTTCTGGTGGGTTAGGTGAGTGCACAATCCTCTCAATTTCTGGTGGGTTAGGTGAGTGCACCATCCATTCAATTTCTAGTGGGTTAGGTGAATGCACAATCCTCTTAATTTCTGGTGGGTTAGGTGAGTGAGTGCACCATCCATTCAATTTCTGGTGGGTTAGGTGAGTGCACCATCCGCTCTTGCAACTTGCATTTGTTTCTCCAGATTTGTAGCATGTTCCTAGTCTCTTTTGACTTCAAATTTGTCCATCCATCTTGCTCCATGCATAAGCTATCCAATCTTGGCCAAAAACTGCTCCAAAATGCTCCAAATTACACTTTCTTGCCAACTTTGTCATTTGAACCTATAAACACACGAAAATAGCTTAAATCACTATAATAAGTAGAAACTAACTAAATAAATGTCAAGAAACAAGCTAACTAAGTCACATAAATATGCTCCTATCACATTTAATCAATTAAAACAATATTTTAAATGTAATAACATGCCTTAGAGAATTCCCTCAATTCCTTATGGGATATACACTCTATTTTCACACAGATTTTCTGACTACACTCTCTATACTAGGTATATGTGAGAAGATTGATGTAAACATGAAAACTAGTACTCACATATGTTTTAAACAAATAAAGCAATTTTTGGAATTATTAATGCATGTATATAAATATGATCTCATGAATGGAATGCCACTACTTAAAAGCGAGAACTAGGGATTCCATATGCTCATACCAATTTCAAACTCCACAAATTGCAATACATAACACCCAAGATAGAAGTCAAAGGGTTGTAAAGGGGCTAAGGGTATTGGCTAACAAAGAAAGGTAAGGATAAACAAAAGTTCTTAAAGCAATAGTGAGCAAAGTAATGAAATTGACACTTAGAATTCACTTTTGAATACAAAAATCAACTTTCAACAGAAAAGGGAAGATTTACAAAACACTTAGGGCCAAATTCAATCTTTTGGACCCTTTCTTCAACAACCGACACTTGTGAGCTCATTCTCACTTATTTTCAATTTTTTCTTTCTTTTCTACATACTTTTTCTTTTCTTTTTCTTTTTCCAAGTTTTTTTTTTAATTTTATTTAATTTTATTTTTTTTCTTTTTCTTTCTTTCAAACCCCTGCCCTATTTCTTTGGCACACAAAACACATACTTTAAATACCCTTCCCCCACACTCGTTTTTTTGCATAATGTTCATCAAAAGGAATTCATTCTAAGTTATGACTATACTTTAAGAACAAGGGTATGGATAGTCCTATTCTAGGCTTGGTAGGGATAATGTGGTTAAACCTACAAAACAAATGCATGGGATGAAGGCTTTTTGGCTCCGGTGGTAACTACTAAACAACTTCATCTTGTTATATGTTATGCACTCAATTTAAAAGCTGTGAATGAAACGGGCATGAGTTTTAGTATGTGGAACTATAATGATGAAAACGCATTCTAAGTAGCAACCAAGCAAAGAATAATGAGATCATGCAACGACTTTAGAAAACAAGAATGCACAGATTAATAACTCTCCAAATAACGTTTAGGCTTAAGTCTCTCAAGTATGTAGCATTTGTTTGAGTTTCTTCCTTCAAGCATGTTACAAAAACTTTTTTTTTTCCTTTGTGATTACATGTGAATTCGTAAATGTCAACTACAACCAAGTATTAACCAAAGACATGTCAAACTTCCACCCATGTTTGTAACTTTCTTTAACAGTCATGCAATTAAAAACCAAATTCTCATCATTGTGTTAGAAGGTACCCTAAGACACAAACACACAAAAACGACTCTTTTTGGGTTTTTCAAAACTTTTTCTAATTTTTAATTCAAATTTTTGTATTTTTCTTTCAAAACACATTAAAACACTTCAAAACATAATAAAAACACTTAAAAACAGTGAGAAACAACTCTAGAAGTGCTAGGTGGTTAAATCCAACGAATATTCATGAAAAACACTTTGTTTACCCCTCCCCACACTTAAACCAAACATTGTCCTCAATGTTTCAAACATAGACTCTCACGCAAGCAATCAAACAACACAGCTAACAAACATGACAATTATGGCAAAGTAAAAGCAATAAAGAGCAGGGTTAAAGAACACAAATCTGGTTTTGGAGCCTGAGATTCCTAGCTCTTCTTTATTTGAACACATGGGTTGCCTCTCAAGAAGCGCTTGCTTTAACGTCTTCCAGCCAAACGATACCTCCTTTTAGGCTCATTAGGGTCGACGGCATGGAGGGGTATTTCCTCCACGACATGCTCCTCGAAATTCTTGTAGTAAGGCTTCAAATGGTGTCTATTCACTTTGAATTCATGTCCTATCTTTAAACTTTGAATTTGGACTGCACCATAGGGAAAGACATTAGTAACAACAAAAGGACCAATCCATAACGCAACTTACTTGGAAACAATCGGAGGCGGGAGTTGAAAAGTAACACTTTTTGCCCTATAGAGAACGTCTTACTACGAATCATCTTGTCATGAAAAGCCTTCGTTTTCTCCTTGTAAATATGAGCATTTTCGTAAGCCTCATTCCTAATTTCTTCAAGTTTGTTCAATTAAAGCTTTCTATGAAGTCCAGCCACATCTATGTCCATATTGAACGTTTTGACTTATCAATGTGCTATGTGCTCCAACTCAACCGGAAGATGGCACGGTTTCCCATAGATGAGCTGAAATGGAGACATCCCAATTGGTGTTTTGTAGGTTGTACGATACGCCCATAGTGCATCATTTAACCGCACGTTCCAATCTTTCTGAGTTGGCCTTGTCTTCTCCAAAATCTGCTTGATTTCTCGGTTAGAAACTTCGGCTTGCCCACTTGTTTGAGGATGATAAGGTGTTGAAACCTTATGTGTGATATTATACTTCTTGAGCAGTGCCTCGATGGTTCGATTGAAAAAATGGGAACCCCCATCACTTATAAGTACTCTTGGCATTCCAAATCTGGCAAATATGTTAGCTTTGACAAAATCTGCAACCACTTTGGAATCATTAGTACGAGTGGCTTTTTCTTCCACCCATTTCGACACATAATGAACCGCAAGTAAAATATAATTGAAACCATGAGATGAAGGAAAATGACCTATGAAATCAATACCCCAAACATAAAAAATCTCGACAAAATAGATTGGGGCCTGCGGCATTTGGTCTTTTGAACTTATATTCCCTATTCTTTGACAACAATCACAGGTTATCAAAAAGTTCTAGCATCCTTAAATATGGTTGGCCAATAAAATCCACATTCTAGAACTTTAAGTGATGTCCTTTGAGTGCCAAAATGACCCTAAGTGTGACAGAAAGTTAAAATTGAATTAAACTCAGATTCATGCACACACCTACGAAGAATCTGATCAGGGCAATATTTCCACAAGTACGGGTCATCCCACACATAAAGTCGTGCATCCTTTTTAAGTTTGTCATGATGGTGCTTGGAACTTGTTTAGACACCAAATAATTCACTAAATCGACATACCATGGCTCACTTACCTCAATGGACAGCAGATGCTTGTCCGAGAATGCTTCTAGGATAGGTAATGGATCTTCATCATGCACCAAACGACTTAAGTGGTCAGCTATCACATTCTCACTTCCTTTCTTGTCTTGGATTTCCACGTCAAACTCTTGGAGAAGAAGCATCTAGCGAATAAGTCTTGGCTTAGCTTCTTTCTTTGTGAGTAAGTACTTCAAAGCTTCATGGTCAGAGTAAATTATAACTTTAGTACCAAGTAAATACGAACGAAACTTATCCGAAGCAAACATAAAAGTAAAAAGTTCTTTTTCAGTGGTGGAGTAGTTTAATTGAGTGTCATTTAAGGTACGAGAAGCATAGTAGATGACATGCGGCTGCTTGTCCTTTTTTTGTCCCAAAATGGTCTCTAATGCATAATCTGAAGCATCGCACATAAGCTCAAAAGGAAGACTCCAATCTGGTGGAATTATGATGGGTGCCGAAGTGAGCATCTCCTTGAGGTGATTGAAGGCCTTCTCACATTCTTCATCGAACACAAACGGCACATCCTTTTGTAAGAGTCAGCATACGAGTGTAGAGATCTTTGAGAAATCTTTGATAAAACGTTGATAGAATCACACATGTCCAAGGAAAGAACAAACATCTCTCACCGAAGTGGGAGATGATAAGTACAGTACAAGATCTATTTTCGATTTATCAACTTCATTTCCCTTTTCTGAAACTATGTGGCCTAAAATGATGCCTTGTTTTTTATGCGTAAAATAACTAAACACACAAATTAACCCTGTTGTTGACAATTGTAGTATGGATAAGTAGGGATCGTTCTTAAACCGGGGATTAGGAGGGATTGCTAAAACACTCTAAACTGACTTAAATATGTAAAACAAAGTTTAAAACACTAAACTAGACTCAAAGAATGCAAAACTAAACTCTAAAACACTAAAACAAACCAAAAGACTCAAAATAGCAAACAAACACTCAAAACTGCCTCAAAAACACTTTCTGGGCAGTTTTGGGACTCTAACACAAACTTGGACGAAATTTGGTTTTCTACTGACCTAAAACACTTAAAAACATATTCTAAGACAAGTTCTAATTAATTCGACTCAAAGAAATAAGATGGGGTTGATTTTGGACGAAAATAAATAAAACAAAGCAAAAACAATGTAAACAGATTCTTAGACAAAATTAAGTAAATTGATGGGTGATAGACTAACTAGAGGGTTCTTCTCCACACATGATACACTTGCATTCAACTTTGATTTCCAATTGCTTCTTTCAATAAACTATGAATCTCAATGCCCTAGGTTAACTGTGATAGCACTTTTTTAACCTTCAAGTTTTCCTAAAGTTAGTGAATTGGATGGGAATGCACATGCAACAACTCAAAACATTCTCTAAAAGTCCCTTACGTGAAAAGCACAATAAAGGTACAATCAAAGATCATTAAGCTTCATGAAAACTATAAGCATTGACGAGGCAATTGTTACTATGAAAAGCATGAAACGTTTGCCAAGAATTCACTTAACACGATCGTTTATAAGCGACCTCTACTACTTGCAAACATAATGTTGTAACTATTAGGTGAAACTTCCTTATGTTTTAGCTTCAAATTCCTGCATGAAAACTAAGCTGGCCACCTTAATTAACACATAAAAATAAGTCATCAATCAAACGGTTAAGCAAATTGCATTCACAATTCATGAAATAACAATTAGACGTAATCAATTCATCTTGCAACCATAATCATGGTATTGAATAACCCCCTAGCCAAAAAGGCTTAGTACCTCATGTTCACAAAACAATGGAAAACAGATTTATACATTGTAAATATAAGAAAGAGAACACCTAAATATTCCAACGATTCGATGTTGAACAGCTAGAACCTTCAAGCACTTCTTCTTCCTCTCCTTTGCTGCGGCACAAGGGTTGGGGGTGAGTTTTGGGAGTTATGGATGATGTAGAAGGATAGGTTTATGGTTAGGATAGGTATAGGGGTCGGCTAGGTATGTTTCTGGGCAGAAAATAGGGTGAATGGTGGTGGAATGATACGGCTGAGAGTGGATTGGTGTTTCTGGCGTGAATGGTCAGTATATGGATGATTTGTGGCTGCACAAAAGGCGTTTATTTAAAGGATTTTAGGAATTAAAACCCTAGGTTAATTAGGTAATATGAAATTAAGTCTAAGGCTTATAGAATTAGGAAACAAAATCAGAAAATTAAAGGAAAAGGCAAGGTATATGCGGCAAGCCTTAAAACACATTAGGAATGTGTTTTAATGCATAGAATCAGGAAAGACCCATCTCCCTTGCACGGCAAGGAAGAGGAATGGGCAAGGTGTGTGCGGCAAAGGGTGATATTACGCAAGGAATGTGTGTTTGATGTCCTAGAGTGCTTAGGAAGCCTTCAAAGTTGATAACACTTAGGGACACTTAGGAAAGGTCAAACCAAAGTAGGAAACCTTGGCTTAACTTTCCTACTTCAAGTAGGAATCCTTATTGGAGTAGGAATCCTTATTCTTCTAGGAATCCTCATGTGAGTAAGAATCTTTCGTTGATTAGGAATCCTAACTTCTTCAAATCTTCAATTACGTCCATTCCTTTTGCTCCAATCATGTGATAATCATTCCAAGCCCGATTTTGCTCCAAAATGCTCCAAAATGCATCTTCTTGCATCCTTTGCCCTTAGAATCTGAAAACACACAAAAGTGACTTTAAACACTAAAATAACTAAAGAAACACAACGTAAATGCAAGAGAACAAGCCAATTAAGTCGCATAAATATGCTCCTATCAAATTCCCCCACACTTAGCTTTTGCTAGTCCTCGAGCAAAACAAACAAACTAAAGAAAACAAAACGAAACAAAACAAACGAAACACATCTAACCTTCCAACATTTGCCTCAGGGATTTCCAATGCACATGACATGTTAAAAAAACATTATCCCCACAAATTTTAGTCATCTTTACACTTAAGCACATACTTAATCATAGTCACCACTTACTAGTTCACAATTAACCCATTAAAACAATGTTTTTGATGTAGTAACATGCCTTAGAGAAATCACTCAATTTCTTACAAGATATGCACTCAATTTTCACTCAGATTTTCTAACCACACAGCCTATACTAGTTATATGTGAGAAGATTGATGTAGATATGAAAACGAATGCTCACATATATGTATCATAAAGAAAGCAATTTATGGAGTTAATAAGCATGTTTGGATATGATCTCATGAATGGAATGCTACTACTTAGATGCGAGAACCAGTGACACCATATGCTCATACCAAATTCAAACTCCACAAATTGAAACACATAACACTCAAGATTGAAGTCAAAGGTTGTAACGGGGCTTGGGGTGTTGGCTAACAAATGAAGGATAGAGATAACAAACGTTCTTAAAGCAATAGTGAGCAAAGTAATGAAATTGAAACGTAGAATTCACTTAGATTGCAGAAATCACTTTTAAACACGAAGGGAAGATTCAAGCAATACTTAGGGCCGAATTCAATGTTTTGGACCTTTTCTTCAACAAACAACATTTTAGAATTCTTTTTCACATCTTTTCAACTCTTTTTTTTTTTTTTTCCTTTTCACACTTTTCTTTTCTTCTTTCTTTCTTTTCACGAATTTTGCTTTTCTTTTCTTTCTACCCGTGCCTATGGCACACTAACTCACATGAGAACACTTCCCCCACACTTGTTTTCTGCCATACATTAATCAAAAGGAATTCAATTTGAATCATGCTTTACTATGCTTCAAGAACAAGGGTATGGATGGTCCTAAACTAGGCTAGGTGAGGATAGTGTGGGTTAACAAAGAATGTAGGCTAAAAAGGCTCAATGGGGTTAACTTAAACATAAAAATGAGGTAGGGCACACGGCAGTTTGGCTTTGGTGGTGGTAACTACACAACTTCATCTCGAATATGTGTTATGCAAATCAATAACATGCTTTGAATGAAATGGGCATGAGTTCTAGCATTTGGAACTAAACGATGAAATGCCTTCTAAGTAGTAACCAAGCAAAGAATAATGAGATCATGCAACGACTTTAGAAAACAATAATGCACAGATTTTAACTCTCCAAATAAACGTTTAAGCTCAAGTCTCACAAGGTTGTAGCGTTTGTTTGAGTTCCTTCCTTCAAGCATGTTACAAAAACTAATTTTTTTTCCTTTATGATTACATATGAATTCATAAGTTATAATCACAACCAAGCATAAACAAAGAGTAAATCAAACTTTCATCCATGTTAATCACTCTCTTTAACAGCCATGCAATTACAATCAAATCCTCATCATTGTGTTGGAAGGTACCCTAAGACATAAACAAACACACAAAACAAATAAAACAACTCTTTTTGGTTTTTTTCAAAACAATTTTTCAATTTTTTCTGGGATTTTCGGATTTTTAGAACAAAACATACTAAAACACACCAAAACAGCCTAAAAACACTTAAAAACAGCAAGGAACAACACTTGAAGTTATGGGTGATAAAATCCCACGAATTTGCATCAAAAACACTTAATTACCCCCCCCCACACTTAAATCAAACATTGTCCTCAATGTTTCAAGAATAAATTCACACAAAACACAAGAAAACATGCAAACAGCAACTAAACAAGTAAACTGGGCAGATTAGAAAGAATGAACAAAGAGAAGGGTTTTAGGAACGCAAATCTGGAATTGGAGTGATTCCTAAGTCTTCCTTTGTTGAATGCATGGGTTGCCTCCCACGTAGCGCTTTCTTTAACGTCGTACAGCCGGACGGAGAACACCTTTACTACTCCTTGGAACCCACGGCATGTAGTGGGATCTCCTCCACAACATGCTCCACAAAGTTCTCGTAGTATGGCTTCAATCGATGTCTATTCACCTTGAATTCTTGCCCAGTTCTCAAGCTCTTAATTTGGATTGCACCATGCACAAAAAGATTAGTAACAACAAACGGGCCAACCCACTTGGAACGTAACTTACCAAGGAATAGACGACGACAGTGAAGGGAAATTTATGAGTTTCATGAATGGGATTTCTTTATGACTAGCATGCATATACAATTCAAAATTAATATACATGAGCAACGGAAGCAATTTACCAAATAATCAAAGCTATAGTCATGCAAATCCCCTTCAAGGTTCATAGGTTTATATATAATGCATCAAAACATTTTATAGAGAAGAACAAAGTGAAGGTTTAGTCTTTTACCTCTTGATCTAGACTTGAGACCAAGGATGGACCACCTCCAAGATTTTTGTTCCTTGAACTCCTTGAGCCTAGCTTCCCTCCTTGCCTCCTCCACTTTGTTAGAATGAGTGCTCCTAGGTTCTCTTCAAGTTTCCAAAGTAGGAAACCTCTAAAGATCCTCACCCACTAGTGTAGTGAGAAGGATGAAGGAATAACCAAAAGGTGAAAGATGTGTTAGTAAAATCACCCCAAGGTGGCCGGCCTTTGATGTGTTTAGAGAGCTATTTTTCTTTTGCCTCTTTGTTGTTTTAACACACAAAAACCCTTATGAACAATATCTCTATAAAGTTCCTTATATAGACAAAAGAAACCTAGTCAACATCTTGACTAAATATCTCACCCTTTCCATCTAAAGTGGCCGGCCCTCTTTGTGTTGTTTGGGCTATGGGCTTTCATTTATTTCAAGTCATCCAATGCTTGAATAAAAGCCCAATGGACCCAATTAAACCCGAACGTTTCTTTAAAACGATCTTTATCGCTTTTATGATTTATTTAGACTTTCTAAATTAATCACAACACTTAATTAATCCAATTAATTGTTTCCATCATCCATTAATTACTCACTACAATAGTGTATTGGTGAACAACCTTTTAGGTTCTAATTAGCAAGGCAGTGAGGTGATTGGCACCAATCTACTTGATTAAATTTAATTCAATCACTTAGTGAATTGAAACTTCATTTCAACTCACCTTCTTCTTTGATGACTACATTTAATCATCTAGAAGATCTCACAAGCTATGAGTGACATCTAACCATATGTCATAGCTACCCAAGCTAATGCAGAAGTTTATTCGGAGAACCTATTCAGTTGGAATTGCAATGTAATTCGATCCTTCTCTAATACAATACTCTCAATCACATTACTAGGGTATGGATATGTTATGTCAAACCCCTAATGTGATTATTCCTTCTTATATGATTCATTTGAGTCGTATAGGAACACTTTCCTTTTAATACACTCGATACTTCGGCCGAAGATTCCCGAATCATATCTTAGAGTATTCTTCCTCTCTTATCGAGGATTAGAGATTCCTTGTTGCACATACACTTGCCTTCATGACTAAGTGGCTTAACCCCGACTATGCCGTTGACATTCTAATAGAGTGACATTTGACATAATCAAAGATTAAGTACTTTAACCACAAGACAACGACGATGTCTCAGGTCAAAGGACTACTTACATTATTCCAACCATTTGAGTTACTTGCTTGACATGTGAGTAGATCTCCATGCAAGTACTCTCGTTCGATTGTGTTCAGTGAACTCATTCCCTTTAATGAGCACCTACATACTTGTCTTAGTGTCACAACACGAATGGGATGAGACTTTCCATCCTTCCATTTGAAGCAGACACAGTATGTACCGGTCTACGCATTGTCAGTATCCCTCCGACAATCCAATGACCAGGAACCTTTTTGGACATTTGGTTATGTGAAGAAGGTCTCTGTAGTCTAACATCATTAGATTACTTCTTCAATCGATCCATTGTCCATGGATACACGATTTAGGACATATATCGTTTATTGAGATAGTCCTAACTCGTGTCTTTGCCATTTGATGTATAAGAATCATCTATACATTCATTCATTTGTCCTGAAAGGTTTCTTCCAAAGATTGACTTTCAGGGCATATTTCCAACAGACAGGAGTTGAACAACAACACTTTCTGCCCAATTGTGAAAGTCTTGCCTCGAAGCATCTTATCATGGAATGCCGTGGTCTTTTCTTTGTAAATTCTAGCATTCTCATAAGCTTCATGTCGTATCTCATCAAGTTCACTCAATTCAAGCTTCCGATGAATTCCAGCTTGGTCCACATTCAAATTGAAGGTCTTGATGGCCCAATGAGCTCTATGTTCTAACTCCACGGGTAGATGGCATGGCTTGCCATACACAAGCCGAAAAGGAGACATACCAATGGGGGTTTTGTAAGCTGTTCGATACGCCCATAGTGCATCATCCAACCGTAAGCTCCAATCTTTTCTATTTGGCCCAACGGTCTTCTCCAAAATCTGTTTGATCTCACGATTAGACACCTCGGCTTGGCCATTGGTTTGGGGGTGGTAAGGTGTGGAAACCTTATGTGTCACATGGTACTTCTTGAGTAATGCCTCAATGGTACGATTGCAAAAATGAGATCCTCCATCACTTATTAGCACCCTAGGCATCCCAAATCTAGAAAAGATATTAGTTTTCACAAAATCTGCCACAACTTTAGAATCGTTAGTGCGAGTGGCTTTCGCTTCCACCCACTTTGAAACATAATCAACGGCAAGTAATATGTAAATGAAACCAAAAGATGAAGGAAAAGGACCCATAAAATCGATACCCCAAACATAAAAAATTTCAACAACAAAGATGGGTACTTGCAGCATTTGATCTTTTTGGCCTATATTACCTGTCCTTTGGCAGCGATCACATGTTAAACAAAAGCTTCTAGCATCTTTAAACAAAGTAGGCCAATAAAAACCACATTCAAGAACCTTAAAAGCTGTCCTTTGGGTGCCAAAATGACCCCCACATGCATATGTGTGACAAAAACTTAAAATTGAGTGAAAATCTGATTCATGCACACATCTTCTTATAACCTGATCTAAACAATATTTCCACAAGTATGGGTCATCCCAAACATAAAATCTAGCATCCTTCTTAAGTTTATCATGTTGGAATTTGTTTAGGGTGCTAGGAACTTGTTTAGTCACCAAATAATTCACCAAATATGCGTACCAAGGAGCACTTACCTTAATGGACAAGAGTTGTTCATCCGGAAATGTTTCAAAGATGGGAAGAACCTCTTCTTCACGCACCAACCTGCTTAGATGGTCGGCAACTACATTGTCACTCCCCTTCTTATCCTTGATTTCGATATCAAACTCTTGAAGTAGAAGCATCCAACGAATGAGTCTAGGTTTAGCTTCTTTCTTTGTGAACAAGTACTTCAAGGCTGCATGGTCAGTGAAAACAATGACTTTAGTGCCAATTAAATATGATCTAAACTTATCTAATGCAAATACAACAGCTAAAAGCTCTTTCTCAGTTGTGGAATAATTTAATTGTGCATCATTTAAGGTACGAGAAGCATAATAAATAACATGTGGCAGCTTGTTTTTCCTTTGGCCCAAAACAGCTCCAAGTGCATAATCCGATGCATCACACATTAGTTCAAAGGGAATGGACCAATCCGGTGGAGTTATAATTGGTGCCGTGGTGAGGAGGTCTTTGAGGTGGTTGAAAGCTTGCTCACACGCCTCGTTGAACTCAAAAGACACTTCCTTTTGTAGGAGACGGCATAGGGGCTGTGCAATCTTGGAAAAGTCCTTGATTTTCAGTTCCATGCCTCGTGTATGCCGTGGGGTAGCATAGAATCTGCCCCCTTGGTTTTCAGTTCCATGCCTCGTGTAATGACTTTTTCAAGCGCATCGTCATTCAAATCTTCAAGATATCCCTGCGTCAAAGAGTCAATTATATCAATAAAGAAACATGAATGGTCCTCACTAGGGTACTTAATAGAATCAGAAAGATTAAAATTAACAACTTCCCCATCAAATTCCATGGACAAAGTTCCATTATACACGTCAATCTTCGTCCGGGCCGTTTTCATGAATGGCCTTCCAAGGAGGATGGGCAATGAAGGGGCATGGTCTAATTCATCCATTTCGAGGACATAGAAATCCACCGGAAAGACTAAATGATCAACCTGCACTAAAACGTCTTCCAAAACTCCCTTTGGATAAGCGTTAGATCTATCGGCCAATTGTATGATTACACCATCATGTTTTAACTCACCTAAGTTCATAGATACATAAATGGAGTATGGCATAACATTTATAGATGCTCCTAAATCTAGCATGGCAGATTTGAAACGAGTATTACCAATGACGCAAGGAATTGTAAAGCTACCTAGATTTTTGCATTTGGGGGGTAGTTTGCGTTGCAAGATGGCGGAGACATTTTCACCTACCTTCACAACCTCCTTGGTCGAAATCCTCTTCCTAGTGGTGCACAACTCCTTTAAAAACTTGGCGTATCTCGGAGCTTGCTTGATTGCATCCAAAAGAGGTATGTTAACTTGAACTTTCCTAAGTGTCTCAAGGATGTCCTTTTCAGCTTCTTCCTTCTTTGTTTGCATAAACCTGCTAGGAAAAGGAACATTCGAAGGCAAAACATTAGTAGGAATTTAATTTGACACATTCTTACCCTTATTGGACGAATTGGACAGATTTGGAGCCATGAAGGCTTGTGGCATAGGTGTGTCCACCTTTGCCGTGGGTGGGCTTGCTTCTTCCTCTTCAAATTGCAAGTTTTTATCCTCTTTGAGACCTGATGTGGATGGTTTAGAACCTGCCCCAACTTCTTTTCCACTTCTCAACAATATGGCTTTTGCACTTTCGAACCCGCCCTTCGGATTTGGAATGGTAGAACTAGGAAGTTGGCCTTGGTCTCGAAACTTCCCCGACAAAATCTGCAATCTGCCCAATTTGTTTCTCCAAATGGTCCACCCTTTTGTTTTGGTTTTGCATTGCTTGGGTGTGATCGTCTTGCCCCTGAGATAACTTGGTTAGTATCTTAAGAAGTGCATCATTATCTAGAGACGTACCTGAAGCATTTGGGGCAGATTGTGGTTGGACTTGAGGGGGTGCGTATGGTTTGGTGTAGAAACCCGGGGGTTGTTGCCTAAAGCCTCCTTGTGGTTGGGATTGTTGTGGCTCCCTCCACTTGAAATTTGGGTGGTCTCTCCAACCGGGATTGTAGGTATTGGAATATGGATCGTTTCTTGGTTGATTTTGGCTTTAAAACCCAATGGCATTAGCGCTCTCCCATCCACCATTCTCAATGAGTTGAGGACACTTTTCGGAGGCATGTCCTTGGATAGAACATACGCCACACACCATTGGTCATTGAATCTTCATTCCTTCGGCCATCTGTGAAACAATGGAAGTAAGATTAGCTAACTGAGATTGAATATTGGATGTGGAACTTACCTCATGCACTTGTTGCCGTGGGGGTCCTCTTTGGCCCACACCCTCGTATTGTTGAGCGTTCAACGCTCGATTAGCAATCAAGATTTTTGCAGCCATGGGCGTTTTGTCCACCAATGCTCCACCCGCCGAAGCATCGAGCATTTGACGTTCAAGTGGTAGGAGCCCCTCGTAAAAGTATTGTAGAAGTAGTTCCTCCTTCATCTGATGCTGTGGACAAGAAGCAACAAGTGATTTAAAACGTTCATAATAAGTGGGAAAAGACTCACCTTCCTCTTGCTGAATACCGCTTATCTTTTTACGAAGAAGGATTATTCGAGAAGTTGGGAAGAACTTCTCCAAAAATGCCCTCTTCATACTCTCCCATGACGTAACTGGTCCGGGAGCCAACTCGTATAACCAATCCTTGGCTTTGTCCATCAAAGAGAATGGAAAATCCTTCATCTTCAAAATACTTCCGTCGACGTTAACCGGAGTCATACTTGAGCAAACCACCTCAAACTCTTTCAAATGCTTGTTAGGGTCCTCCATGGACAACCCATGGAACTTTGGAATGTGGTGGAGCAAACTTGACTTTAACTCGAACTCTTCGGTTTTACCTTGAGCAGCCGTGGGATATTGGATACACAAGGGTGCAGCATTATCCAATCCCGAGGTGGAAAGCTCCTTGAGTGTACGGTTGTCCATGGCCATGCCTTGAACTTCTCCACCCACTTGTGCCGTGGGATCCTCCTCCTCTTCTAGAACTTGTTCTTCAAGGTCAGGTTCCGGGCTAGGTGGGTAGACTCTTGTTGGTTCCTCCCAATCCCGAGGTGGAAAGCTCCTTGAGTGTACGGTTGTCCATGGCCATGCCTTGAACTTCTCCACCCACTTGTGCCGTGGGATCCTCCTCCTCTTCTAGAACTTGTTCTTCAAGGTCAGGTTCCGGGCTAGGTGGGTAGACTCTTGTTGGTTCCTCCTTCTTCTCAAAGTTCTCTCGAAATCGTCGTCAAAGTCCAAAATATGCTCACGAACAGGTTGGGAACTTCGAGTCATGCATTAGTACCTAAAAACAAAGAAACAAAACAAATCATCAACTAAGATAGAAAACAAACGAAAAATAAAAAGAAATAACGAGGGATTAGCAAAGTTGCTAATCCCCGGCAACGGCGCCAAAATTTGATGCGTAAAATAACTAAACACACAAATTAACCCTCTTGTTGACAATTGTAGTATAGATAAGTAGGGATCGTTCTAAAACCGAGGATTAGGAGGGATTGCTAAAACACTCTAAACTAACTCAAAT
>VIEB01000603.1:67659-161022 GCA_006547085.1 Malus baccata | reverse complement strand
CAAACAAACACTCAAAACTGCCTCAAAAACACTTTCTGGGCAGTTTTGGGACTCTAACACAAACTTGGACGAAATTTGGTTTTCTAATGACCTAAAACACTTAAAAACATATTCTAAGACAAGTTCTAATTAATTTGACTCAAAGAAATAAGATGGGGTTGATTTTGGACGAAAATAAACAATAAACACTCTAAACTGACTTAAATATGTAAAACAAAGTTTAAAACACTAAACTAGACTCAAAGAATGCAAAACTAAACTCTCAAACACTAAAACAAACAAACCAAAAGACTCAAAACAGCAAACAAACACTCAAAACTGCCTCAAAAACACTTTCTGGGCAGTTTTGGGACTCTAACACAAACTTGGACGAAATTTGGTTTTCTAATGACCTAAAACACTTAAAAACATATTCTAAGACAAGTTCTAATTAATTTGACTCAAAGAAATAAGATGGGGTTGATTTTGGACGAAAATAAACAATACAAGGCAAAAACAATGAAAACAGATTCTTAGACAAAATTAAGTAAATTGATGGGTGATAGACTAACTAGAGGGTTCTTCTCCACACATGATACACTTGCATTCAACTTTGATTTCCAATTGCTTCTTTCAATAAACTATGAATCTCAATGCCCTAGGTTAACTTTGATAGCACTTTTTTAACCTTCAAGTTTTCCTAAAGTTAGTGAATTGGATGGGAATGCACATGCAACAACTCAAAACATTCTCTAAAAGTCCCTTACGTGAAAAGCACAATAAAGGTACAATCAAAGATCATTAAGCTTCATGAAAACTATAAGCATTGACGAGGCAATTGTTACTATGAAAAGCATGAAACGTTTGCCAAGAATTCACTTAACACGATCGTTTATAAGCGACCTCCACTAATTGCAAATATAATGTTGTAATTATTAGGTGAAACTTCCTTATGTTTTAGCTTCAAATTCTTGCATGAAAACTAAGTTGGCCACCTTAATTAACACACAAAAATAAGTCATCAATCAAACGGTAAGCAAATTGCATTCAGAATTCATGAAATAACAATTAAATGTAATCAATTCATCTTGCAACCATAATCATGGTATTGAATAACCCCCTAGCCAAAAAGGCTTAGTTCCTCATGTTCACAAAACAATGGAAAACAGATTTATACATTGTAAATATAAGAAAGAGAACACCTAAATATTCCAACGATTCGATGTTGAACAGCTAGAACCTTCAAGCACTTCGTCTTCCTCTCCTTTGCTGCGGCACAAGGGTTGGGGGTGAGTTTTGGGAGTTATGGATGATGTTGAAGGATGGGTTTATGGTTAGGATAGGTGTAGGGGTCGGCTAGGTATGTTTCTGGGCAGAAAATAGGGTGAATGGTGGTGGAATGATGCGGTTGAGAGTGGATTGGTGTTTCTGGCGTGAATGGTCAGTATATGGATGATTTGTGGCTGCACAAAAGGAGTTTATTTAAAGGATTTTAGGAATTAAAACCCTAGGTTATTTAGGTAATCAGAAATTAAGTCTAAGGCTTATAGAATTAGGAAACAAAATCAGAAAATTAAAGGAAAAGGCAAGGTATATGCGGCAAGCCTCCTAATGTGTTTTAATGCATAGAATCAGGAAATACCCCTCTCCCTTGCACGGCAAGGAAGAGGAATGGGCAAGGTGTGTGCGGCAAAGGGTGATATTACGCAAGGAATGTGTGTTTGATTTCCTAGAGTGCTTAGGAAGCCTTCAAAGTTGATAACACTTAGGGACACTTAGGAAAGGTCAAACCAAAGTAGGAAACCTTGGCTTAACTTTCCTACTTCAAGTAGGAATCCTTATTGGAGTAGGAATCCTTATTCTTCTAGGAATCCTCATGTGAGTAGGAATCCTTCGTTGATTAGGAATCCTAACTTCTTCAAATCTTCAATTACGTCCATTCCTTTTGCTCCAATCATGTGATAATCATTCCAAGCCCGATTTTGCTCCAAAAAGCTCCAAAATATATCTTCTTGCATCCTTTGCCCTTAGAATCTGAAAACACACAAAAGTGACTTTAAACACTAAAATAACTAAAGAAACACAACGTAAATGCACGAGAACAAGCCAATTAAGTCGCATAAATATGCTCCTATTAGTTTTACCATGAAGTGACATTTTTCCCAATTTAAAACAAGGTTAGTTTCGAAGCTGCGTTTTAAGATTAAAGTGAGATTAGCTAGAAAAGCACTAAAATCATCCATGAAAACTTCAATAATCTTCTCAACAAAATCTGAAAAGATACTTACCATGCATCTTTAAAATGTGGCTAGTGCATTACATAAACCGAATGGCATTTGACGATAAGCAAAAATACCAAATGGACAAGTAAAGGTAGTATTTTCTTGATCATCTGGAGCTATAACAATATGATTATATTCTGAATAATGATGTGAAAATTATGTTGACACACAAATTAAACCCTATTCATGACAATTGTAGTAATGATGCAAGTAGGGATCGTTCTAAACCGGGGATTAACTAGGGATGCTAATCAACACAAACAAGACTCAAAAACACTAAACTAGACTCTATAGACTCAAAACTAACTTAAAACACTAAAAAAAGCAAGAAACAATAAAAAAGACTCAATTCTAGACCTAACAAGTGATTTGGACGAAAATAGAACATCAAAGACTCAAAAGACTTCAAGGAAACACATTTTGACTCTAAAAACAAGATTTAAAAGCAAGGGGTTTGGTTTTGACGAATTTAACTTTTAAAACAAAAACTTTGAAAACAAACTTGACAAAAACGATTTGATGTAGATTAAGATGGTGAAAGGCTAGTTAGAAGGTTCCTTCTCCACACATGAAACATATGCATATGATTCGATTTCCAATTACTCTTTCAACAAACCATGAATGACAATGCCCCAAATTAACTAGATTGCACCAATTAATTCTCAGATTTCCCTAGATTCATTGAATTGAATGGAATACGCATTACAACCAAATTATTCTTATCAAGGACCCTAACTATGGAATACGCATGATAGAGACACATATCAAAGATCATTAAGTTCAATAGAAATCATAAGCATTGACGAGGCATTCATAACTACGGAATACGCATGTTACTCTTGCCTAGGATTTACTTAACACAATCGTGACTAGCGACTTTTACTACTTATGAATATAAGTTAATAACGATTAGGTGAAATTCCCATATACTTTAGCATCAAATTCATGCATGCAAACTAAGTGTCGACCCTCAATCAACATACATAAACATGTTATCAATCAAATAGATAAGTAAGCCACATTCACGATTTATGAAATCATAACTGGAAGAAATCAACTCATATAAAACATATGATCATGGCTTTGAATTCCCCTCTAACTATAAAGAAATTAGTTCCTCATGTTCGCAAATAAACAAAGATAAATAAATTTAAACATTGACATAAAGATAGAAAACACCTAGAATCGCTCCAACAATCCAAGCTCCTTGAATGGCACGCACGGCTCCAGATTTCTTCCTTCTTCTCCTTGCAAAACTCACGGCACAAGAGGGGTTTTTGGGTGAATGGTGTAGTGAAAATATGGTAGAGAGTGGTGACTGAATGGTGTGGCATAAGGAGGTATTTATAGGCTGAAAATCACAACCCCTAGGTAGCAAAGGAAAAGGTTTTAAAGGTCTAATCTGCATAGGACAATAACATACAATCCTAGAAGGAAAACAAGTCAGAAATCCAAAGAGAATGGGAGGACAAGGTGTGGCAAAAAGCTAGGGAAGGATAAGGGCTTCTAGAAACCAAAATCCCAAGGGAAATAGGGTATAAGGTGCGGCACAAAGGGTGGTTTCTAGAAGGACAATACAAGGCAGATTTTTAGGCTTCTAGAAAGGTTCTAGGCGCCATCTCTCTAGGACAAGATTAAGTCTTCTAGAAATCTGATTTTAAGCATCCTTATATAGTTAGAAACCCTCCCTTGCAGCTGAAATGTAGGTAGATTAAGATTAGGATAAGATAGGATAGGATTAACTAGGTTTGGATAAGATAAGCTAAGATAAGGTTATGGATGATGTTTTGGATAAGATTCCTTCACTTGAGCTTATTCTTTTTCTTTAACTTCCCTTCTTCAAGTAGGAAACCATGCTTGGGTAGAAATCTTCATTCGTCTAGGAATCCATCTTCAATTAGGACTCCTTCAGTGATTAGGAATCCTAATTCATTTAGGAATCCTTCATTCAAGCCATTTCCTTCTTCAACTAGGAAACTTAGTATCTTCAATTCTTCAACTTTGAAACACATTCCTAGCTTCATCAGTCCCTCAAATTCGTCCATTCTTTGTGCTTCACATGCATGAACTCCATTCTAGCCCAATTTTGCTCCAAAATGCTCCAAATTGCATCTTTTTGCTCACTTTGTCTTTAAAACCTGAGAACACATGAAAATAGCTTATAAGACTAACTTAACTAAGAAAACACAACATAAATGCATAAGAACTAGCTAACTAAGGCGCATAAATATGCTCCTATCAAATTCCCCCACACTTAGCTTTTGCTAGTCCTCGAGCAAAACAACGAAACAAAACATAACCTAAACCTTCCAACAATCGCCTCAGGGATTTCCAATGGTACATGACATGCCAAAAATCACCACTCACATAGATTTTAGCCATCCATACTCTCGAGCACATACTTAATCATATTCATCACTTACTAGCTCACATTTAATCAATTAAAACAATGTTGTGAATGTAGTAACATGCCTTAGAGAATCCCTCAATTCCTTACTAGAGATGCACTCAATTTTCACTCAGATTTTCTGACTACACACCCTACACTAATTATATGTGAGAAGATTGATGTAAATATGAAAACTAATGCTCACATATGTTATGACAATAAAAGCATTTTCTGGAATTATGAATGTATGTATATGATCTCATGAATGGAATGCTACTACTTAGACGCGAGAACCAAGGATATCATATGCTCATACCAATTCCAAACTCCACATATTGAAACACATAACAATCAAGATAGAAGCATAGGGTTGTAACGGGCTAAGGTTTTGGCTAACAAAGAAAGGTAAGGATAAACAAACATTCTTAAAGAATAATAAGCAAAGTAATGAAATTGACACTTAGAATTCACTTTTGCATGCAAAAATCAATTGTTAAACCCAAGGGGAAGACTCATGCAACACTAATGGTCAAATTCAACTTTTTGGACCCTTTCTTCAACAACCAACATATGTGAGGTAATGCTCACTTGTTTTCAACTCTTTTTTTTCATTCTTTTCACACTTTTCTTCATTTTTTCTTTTTTCTACGAATTTTTCATTCTTTTCTATTTGTTTTTTTTTTCTTTCTAACCCGTGCCCTTCTACTTCTTTTGGCACACAAACTTTCCCTTCCCCCACACTTATTTTTCTGCACAACATTGATCAAAAGGAATTCCAACTAAGTCATGCTTTATTATCCTTTAAGAGCAAGGGTATGGATAGTCCTACTCTAGGCTAGGTAAGGATTATGTAGCTAACAACAAAAATAGGCTAAATAAGGCTCAAAGGGGTTAAACCTACAAAACAAATGCATGGGATGAAGGCTTTTTGGCTCTGGTGGTAACTACTAAACAACTTCATCTTGTTATATGTTATGCACTCAATTTTAAGCTTTGAATGAAATGGGTTTGAGTTCTAATATTTGGATCTATAATGATGAAAAGCCTTCTAAGTAGCAATCGAGCAAAGAATGATGAGATCATGCAACGACTTTAGAGAACAACAAATTCACAGATTATTAACTCTCCAAAGAATGGTTAGGCTCAAGTCTCACAGGGTTGTAGCGTTAGTTTGAGTTACTTCCTTCAAGCATGTTACAAAAACTGATTTTTTTTCTTTGTGATTACATGTGAATTCGTAAACAACAACGATGACCAAGCATAAACAAAAGAGCATATCAAACTTCCATCCATGTTTGTAACTTTCTTTAACCGTCATGCAATTAAAAACCAAATCCTCATCATTGTGTTGGAAGGTACTCTAAGACACAAACACACAAAAACAACTTTAAAACGACTCTTTTTGGGTTTTTTTTTCAAAACTTTTTCGAATTTTTGTTCTTAAATTTTCGTATTTTCTGGTAAAGCCACATAAAACACATGAAAACATTCTAAAAACACTAAAAAACAATGAAAAACAACCTTTGAAATGTTAGGTGGTAAAATCCTACGAATTTTGCAACAAAAACACTTTGTTCACCCCCCCCACACTTAAACCAAACATTGTCCTCAATGTTTCAAACATAGACTCACACAAAAAACAAGCAAATAACAAAACTAGCAAACATGACAAATATGGCAAAGTAAAAGCAATAAAGAGTAGGGTTTAGTAACACAAATCTGATTATGATGCCGGAGCTTCCTAGGTCTTCCTTAGTTGCATGGGTTGCCTCCCAATAAGCGCTTGCTTTAACGTCTTCCAGCCGGACGATGCCTCCAATCAAGCTTGAATAGGGCCCACGGGTTGGAGGGATACTGCCTCCACAGTCTTCTCCTCAAAAGTTGTGAAATATGGCTTCAAACGATGTCTATTAACTTTGAATTCTTGTTGCGTCTTCAAACTTTGAATTTGAACTACACCATGCGGAAAAACATTAGTAACAATAAAAGGTCCAATCCACTTAGAACGCAACTTACCTGGAAACAACCGAAGGCGAGAATTGAAAAGTAGCACTTTCTGCCCGATAGAGAATGTCTTGCTACGAATCATCTTGTCATGGAATGCCTTCGTTTTCTCCTTGTAAATACGAGAGTTCTCGTAAGCTTCATTCCTAACTTCCTCAAGCTCGTTCAATTGAAGTTTCCTATGAAGTCCTGCGGCATCAATGTCCATATTAAAGGTTTTGATGGCCCAATGTGCTTTGTGCTCCAATTCAACCGGAAGATGGCATGGTTTCCCATAGATTAGCTGAAATGGGGACATTCCAATTGGTGTTTTGTAGGCCGTACGATACGCCCATAATGCATCATTCAAGCGCAAGCTCCAATCTTTCCAGTTTGGCCCTACGGTCTTCTCCAAAATCTGTTTGATTACTCTATTTGAAACCTCCACTTGCCCACTTGTTTGAGGATGATAAGGTGTTGCCACCTTATGCGTGACACCATATTTCTTGAGTAGCGCTTCAATGGTGCGATTGCAGAAATGGGAGTCCCCATCACTTATAAGTACCCGCGGCATTCCAAACCTTGCAAATATGTTAGTCTTAACAAAATCTGCAACCACTTGAGAATCATTAGTACGGGTGGCTCTTGCTTCCACCCATTTCGAAACATAATCAACCGCAAGTAGAATATAAACAAAACCATGAGATGAAGGAAAAGGACCCATGAAATCTATGCCCCAAACATCAAAAATTTCAACATTAAAGATGGGGCTTTGCGGCATTTGGTCTTTTGGTCCTATATTTCCAGTTCGTTGACAACGATCACATGCTATGCAAAAAGTTCTAGCATCCTTAAAAATAGTAGGCCAATAAAAACCACATTCAAGTACTTTACGTGCAGTCCTTTGAGTGCCAAAGTGACCTCCACATGCATAAGTGTGACAAAAGTTTAAAATAGACCGAATTTCAGAATCATGCACACACCTACGAATGATTTGATCAGAGCAATATTTCCATAAATAAGGGTCATCCCACACATAATTTCGTGCATCATACTTAAGTTTATCACGTTGGTTTTTATTGAACTCACTTGGAATGACTTTAGATGCCAAATAATTAACTAAATCCGCATACCATGGCATACTAACCTCAATGGACATCAATTGCTCATCCGGGAATGTCTCTGGGATAGGCACAACATCTTCTTCATGCACTAAACGGCTCAAGTGATCAGCCACAACATTCTCACTTCCTTTCTTGTCTCGGATTTCGATATCGAACTCTTGGAGAAGAAGCATCCATCGAATAAGCCTTGGTTTAGCCTCCTTCTTCGTGAGCAAGTACTTCAACACTACATGATCAGTTGATGTGAAAATTATGTTGACACACAAATTAACCCTCTTTTTATCAATTGTAGCAAAGTATGTAAGTAGGGATCGTTCTAAACCGGGGATTAGGAGGGATTGCAAAATCACTTGAAAACTAACTCAAATATGTAAAAATAAGTTTAAAACACTAAACTAAACTCAAAGAATGCAAAACTAAACTTTAAAACACCAAAACAAACCAAAAGACTCAAAACAGCCCAAAAACACTCAAAACTGCCTTAAAACCACAATCTGGGCAGTTTTGAACACTAGACACAAACTTGGACGAAAATTGATTTTAACGTGACCTAAGACACTTAAAAACGCAAGCAAAAGTGATTTCTAACTACTATGACTCAACCAAGTAAAGGGGGATTGATTTTGGACGAATTTAAAAACAAAACAAAACTTTGTAAACTAACTTGACAAAAACGATTTTAGGTAATTTAAGATGGTAAAAGGCTAGTTAGAAGGTTCTTTCTCCACACATGAAACATATGCATACGACTCGATTTCCAATTACTCTTTCAACAAACCATGAATGACAATGCCCCAAATTAACTAGATTGACCAATTAATTCTCAGATTTCCCTAGGTTCATTGAATTGAATGGGATACGCATTACAACCAAATTATTCTTATCAAGGACCCTAACTATGGAATACGCATGATAGAGACACATATCAAAGATCATTAAGTTCAATGGAAATCATAAGCATTGACGAGGCATTCATAACTATGGGATACGCATGTTACTCTTGCCTAGGATTTACTTAACACAATCGTGACTAGCGACTTTTACTACTTATGAATATAAGTTAATAACGATTAGGTGAAATTCCCTTATACTCTAGCATCAAATTCATGCATGCAAACTAAGTGTCGACCCTCAATCAACATACATAAACATGTTATCAATCAAATAGATAAGTAAACCACATTCACGATTCATGAAATCATAATTGGAAGAAATCAAGTTATATAAAACATATGATCATGGCTTTGAATTCCCCTCTAACTATAAAGAAATTAGTTCCTCATGTTCGCAAATAAACAAAGATAAATAAATATAAACATTGACATAAAGATAGAAAACACCTAGAAACTCTCCGACAATCCAAGCTCTTTGAATGGTATGCACGGCTCCAAGTTGTCTTCCTTCTTCTCCTTGCAAACTCACGGCACTAGAGGTATGGTTTGGTGAATGATGTAGTGAAAATATGGTAGAGGATGGTGAATGAAAGGGTGCACAAGGCCTTGTATTTATAGGCTGAAAATCCCCACTCCTAGATAGCAAAGGACAAGGTTTTGAAGGCCTAAACTGCATAGCATAATAACATACAATCCTATAAGGAAAACAAATCAAAAACCCAAAGGAATTGGGAGATAAGGTGCAGCACAAAGAGTGTGAAATGATAAGGCTTCTAGAAACCAAAATCCTAAAGGAAATAGGGTAGAAAATTCGGCACAAAGTTAGGGTTCTAGAAGGATCATACAAGGCAGATTTTTAGGGGTTTCTAGAAAGGTTCTAAGCACCCTATGTGTAGGATAAGGTTAAGATCTTCTAGAAATCCCATTTTAAGCATCCTAATCTAGTTAGAAACCCCCCTAATTGGCTGAAATGTGGATAGTTTAGGATAAGGATAAGATAGGATAAGATAAGGTTTATTTGGATAAGATAAGCTAAGATAAGGTTATGGATGAGGTTTTGGATAAGATACCTTATCTTGAGCTGATTCTTTGGCTTTAATTCTTCTTCTTCATGTAGGAATACTTGCTTGAGTAGGAAACTTCATTCGTCTAGGAATCCATCTTCAATTAGGACTCCTACATTGATTAGGAATCCATCTTCATTTAGGAATCCTTCATGTAAGCCCTTTCCTACTTCAACTGGGAAACTTTGTATCTTCAATTCTTCAACTTTGAAACGCCTTCCTAGCTTCATCAATCCCTCAAATTCGTCCATCCCTTGTGCTTCATGTGCATGAACTCCATTCTAACCCAATTTTGCTCCAAAATGCTCCAAATTGCATCTTTTTGCTCACTTTGTCTCTAAAACCTGAAAACACATGAAACTAGCTTAGAAGACTAATCTTAACTAAGAAAACACAACATAAATGCATAAGAACTAACTAACTAAGGCGCATAAATATGCTCCTATCATCAGTGTAAATTATTACTTTAGTACCAAGTAAATAAGAACGAAACTTATCTAAAGCAAAAACAACAGCAAGAAGTTCTTTTTCCGTTGTGGAATAGTTCAATTGAGCATCGTTCAAGGTCCGAGAGGCATAACATATGACGTGTGGCTGTTTGTCCTTCCTTTGTCCCAAAACAATGCCTAGAGCATAATCGGATGCATCGCACATAAGCTCGAATGGAATGCTCCAATCTGGTGGCCGAATGATGGGGGCCGAAGTTAGCATCTCTTTAAGGTGTTTGAACGCCTTTTCACATTCCTCGTTGAAGTCGAAGGTCACATCCTTTTGGAGAAGTCGGCATAGGGGTGTGGAAATCTTTGAAAAAACCTTGATGAATCGCCTATAAAATCCTGCGTGTCCAAGAAAGAACGAACCTCTCTAACCGAAGTTGGAGAGGGTAAGTAGCGTACAAGATCTATTTTCGATTTATCAACCTCAATTCCCCTTTCAGAAACGATATGCCCTAAAACTATGCCTTGTTTTACCATAAAGTGACACTTTTCCCAATTTAAAACAAGGTTAGTTTCAACGCATCGTTTTAAGATTAATGTGAGATTTTCCAAGCAACCATCAAACGAATCGCCAAAGACACTAAAATCATCCATGAATACCTCAATAATCTTCTCAATAAAATCAGAAAAGATACTTACCATGCATCATTGGAACGTGGCCGGTGCATTGCATAAACCGAATGGCATGCGACGGTAAGCAAACGTACCAAATGGGCACGTGAAGGTGGTCTTTTCTTGGTCGTCCGGAGCTATGACAATTTGATTATACCCCGAATACCCGTCAAGAAAACAATAAAAAGAATGACCGGCTAACCTTTCAAGCATTTGGTCAATGAATGGCAATGGAAAGTGATCCTTCCTTGTGGTGTTGTTGAGCTTCCTATAGTCAATGCACACTCTCCAACCTGTTTGGATACGAGTTAGCACAAGCTCATCCTCGGCGTTCTTCACCACAGTGACTCCTGACTTCTTCGGGACAACTTGAACCGGTGAGACCCAACGGCTATCCGAGATTGGATAAATCACTCCACAATCGAGAAGATTTATAATCTCCTTTTTCATAACTTCCATCATTGGAGGGTTGAGTCGGCGTTGAGCCTCTCGAGTTGGTTTAGCCCCCTCCTCTAGAAATATGCGATGAATGCATGTTGTAGGGCTAATTCCCTTAATATCGGCCAATGTCCATCCAATGGCTGTTTTATGCTCTTTTAACACTCGAATCAACTTTTCCTCCTCTAATGCCGTGAGTGATGAAGAGACAATGACGGGCAACGTCTCTTCATCTCCCAGAAATACATACTTTAAATGAACCTGGTTTTTGGGCGGGTTGTGCTTGGGGTTGAATTGGTGCAAACGGCTTTTGATAGAAACCCTGGGGTTGTTGCCTAAATGTGCTTTGTTGTTGGCCTTGTTGGGGTTCTCGCCATTTGAAATTTGGATGATCACGCCAACCGAGATTGTAGGCGTTAGAAAAGGGATCATTCCTTTATTGGTATTGCTGCCCAAAACCCACGGCATTGAGGGTCTCCCACCCTCCGTTCTCAATCAATTGTGGGCATTTGTCCGTAGGATGTCCTTGCATGGAACATACGCCACACACACTTACATTTTGAACTTTTGGCCCTTCCACAACCTGAGAAAGCAACGTAGTAAGGTTAGCCATTTGTCCAACACTTAGTGTTGCCGTGGGGTGCCTCTTTGTCCAACACCTTCGTATTGTTGAGCGTTCAACGCTCGATTAGCAATCAAAGTCTTTGTTGCCGTGGGAGTCTTGTCCACCAAAGCTCCTCCCGTTGAGGCATCTAGCATTTGGCGTTCGATTGGTAGAAGTCCCTCGTAGAAGTATTGTAGAAGAAGCTCATCCTTCATTTGATGTTGTGGACAAGAAGCAACAAGAGATTTAAAACGTTCATAATATGTAGGAAAAGACTCACCTTTTTCTTGTTGAATTCCACTTATCCTTTTTCGTAGGAGGATGACTCGAGAAGTTGGGAAAAACTTCTCCAAGAAAGGTCGTTTCATGATTTCCCAAGATGTGACCGTTCCGGGAGCTAATTCATACAACCAATCTTTCGCCTTTTCCATGAGAGAAAAGGGAAAGGCCTTCATCTTCAATATACTACCGTCGCCATTGATTGGAGTCATGCTTGAACACACCACCTCGAACTCTTTCAAGTGCTTGTTGGGATCCTCCATGGACAACCCATGGTACTTCGGAATATGGTGTAGCAAACTTGACTTTAACTCGAATTCCTCGGTCTTTCCTTGGGCAGCCGCCAGATATTGAATACATAGAGGTGCGGCATTGTCCAATCCCGAAGCCGAGAGCTCCTTTATTGTAAGAGGGTCTTGTGCGGTGACTGTCTCAACTTCACCCACTTGTGCCGTGGGTTCCTCTTCCTCAATCTCAACTTCGGCTTCTGAATTTGAACTTGATTCACTAGGTTCTGGATTCTTCCTCTTTCCTCTCAACTCTCGTTCAAAATCGTCGTCAAAGTCCAAGATGTGTTCACGAACCGGATGAGAGCTCTGAGTCATAAACTAGTACCTAAAACAAGAAACAAAAACAAAGTAAAAATCTGGAATCAATTAAAACAAATTGAAATAAAACAATCCAAGGGATTAGCAACTTTGCTAATCCCCGGCAACGGCGCCAAAATTTGATGTGAAAATTATGTTGACACACAAATTAAACCCTATTGATGACAATTGTAGTAATGATGCAAGTAGGGATCGTTCTAAACCGGGGATTAACTAGGGATGCTAATCAACACAAACAAGACTAAAAAACACTAAACTAGACTCTATAGACTCAAAACTAACTTAAAACACTAAAAACAACAAGAAACAATAAAAAAAGACTCAATTCTAGACCTAACAAGTGATTTGGACGAAAATAGAACTTCAAAGACTCAAAAGACTTAAAGGAAACACGTTTTGACTCTAAAAACAAGATTTAAAAAGCAAGGGGTTTGGTTTTGACGAATTTAACTTTTAAAACAGAAACTTTGAAAACAAACATGACAAAAACGATTTGATGTAGATTAAGATGGTGAAAGGCTAGTTAGAAGGTTCCTTCTCCACACATGAAACATATGCATAGGATTCGATTTCCAATTGCTCTTTCAACAAACCATGAATGACAATGCCCCAAATTAACTAGATTGCACCAATTAATTCTCAGATTTCCCTAGACTCATTGAATTGAATGGAATACGCATTACAACCAAATTATTCTTATCAAGGACCCTAACTATGGAATACGCATGATAGAGACACATATCAAAGATCATTAAGTTCAATGGAAATCATAAGCATTGACGAGGCATTCATAACTATGGAATACGCATGTTACTCTTGCCTAGGATTTACTTAACACAATCGAGACTAGCGACTTTTACTACTTATAAATATAAGTTAATAACGATTATTTGAAATTCCCATATACTCTAACATCAAATTCATGCATGCAAACTAAGTGTCGACCCTCAATCAACATACATAAACATGTTATCAATCAAATAGATAAGTAAACCACATTCACGATTTATGAAGTCATAACTGGAAGAAATCAACTCATATCAAACATATGATCATGGCTTTGAATTCCCCTCTAACTATAAAGAAATTAGTTCCTCATGTTCGCAAATAAACAAAGATAAATAAATTTAAACATTGACATAAAGATAGAAAACACCTAGAATCGCTCCAACAATCCAAGCTCCTTGAATGGCACACACGGCTCCAGATTTCTTCCTTCTTCTCCTTGCAAAACTCACGGCATAAGAGGGGTTTTTGGGTGAATGGTGTAGTGAAAATATGGTAGAGAGTGGTGACTGAATAGTGCGGCATAAGTAGGTATTTATAGGCTGAAAATCACAACCCCTAGGTAGCAAAGGAAAAGGTTTTAAAGGCCTAATCTGCATAGGACAATAACATACAATCCTAGAAGGAAAACAAGTCAGAAATCCAAAGAGAATGGGAGGACAAGGTGCGACAAAAAGCTAGGGAAGGATAAGGGCTTCTAGAAACCAAAATCCCAAGGGAAATAGGGTATAAGGTGCGGCACAAAGGGTGGTTTCTAGAAGGACAATACAAGGCAGATTTTTAGGCTTCTAGAAAGGTTCTAGGCGCCATCTCTGTAGGACAAGATTAAGTCTTCTAGAAATCTGATTTTAAGCATCCTTATATAGTTAGAAATCCTCCCTTGCAGCTGAAATGTAGGTAGATTAAGATTAGGATAAGATAGGATAGGATAAGGTTTGTTTGGATAAGATAAGCTAATATGAGGTTATGGATGATGTTTTGGGTAAGATTCCTTCACTTGAGCTGATTCTTTGGCTTTAACTTCCCTTCTTCAAGTAGGAAACCATGCTTGGGTAGAAATCTTCATTCGTCTAGGAATCCATCTTCAATTAGGACTCCTTCAGTGATTAGGAATCCTAATTCATTGAGGAATCCTTCATTCGAGCCATTTCCTTCTTCAACTAGGAAACTTTGTATCTTCAATTCTTCAACTTTGAAACACATTCCTAGCTTCTTCAATCCCTCAAATTCGTCTGTTCTTTGTGCTTCACATGCATGAACTCTATTCTAGCCTAATTTTGCTCCAAAATGCTCCAAATTGCATCTTTTTGCTCACTTTGGCTTTATACCCTGAAAACACATGAAAATAGCTTAAAAGACTAACTTAACTAAGAAAACACAACATAAATGCATAAGAACTAGCTAACTAAGGCGCATATCAAATAACCATCAAGAAAGCAATAAAAAGAATGACCAGCTAACCTTTCAAGAATTTGATCAATGAACGGCAAAGGGAAGTGATATTTCCTTATGGTGGCGTTGAGCTTTCTATAATCAATGCAAACTCTCCAACCTGTTTGGATACGAGTGGGCACAAGTTCATTCTCTGCATTCTTCACCACAGTGACTCCAAATTTCTTTGGAACAACTTGAACCGGTGAAACCCAACGGCTATCCGAAATTGGATAAATCACTCAACAATCAAGAAGCTTGATAATCTCTTTTTTCACAACTTCCATCATTGAAGCGTTGAGTCGACGTTGAGCCTCTCGAGTTGGTTTAGTCCCTCCTTTAGAATTATGCAATGCATGCATGTTGTAGGGCTAATTCCCTTAATATAGGTCAAGGTCCATCCAATAGCTGTTTTGTACTCTTTCAACACTCGAACCAATTTCTCCTCCTCCATTGCCTTGAGTGATGAAGGGACTATGACAGGCAACGTCACTTTATCTCCTAAGAAAACGTACTTCAAATGACTTGGTAATAGTTTAAGCTCGATGGAGGGTGCCTGAATCACTGAGGGTAACAACTTATTAGTAGAAACGGGAATTGGAATTGGGATTGGGATTGGAGGCTTACCAATGTGTTGTGGCAAAGACTCAAGGACAACCACCATCTCGCCAATTTCTGCCCAATTAGGCACGGCCACTTTGGGTTTAAGTCTCATTCCTTTAGCAATGGTTGTTTCAAATGGATCCATCTCTAAGGAGTCAAGATATTCCTGCGCCAACGAATCAAATCCATGAATAGAAAAACAAGAATGATCGTCTTTGTGATAAATAGCCTTCACTACTCATGAATATAAACTTGTAACGATTAGGTGAAACTCATTTATATTCTAGCATCTAATTCATGCATGAAAATTAAGTATGCATCCTTAATAAACATACAAGAATCAGTTATAAATAAAATAGATAATTGAATTGCAATCACAACTTATCAAATCACAATTGGAAGAAATCAATTCATATCACAAGCATGTTCATGGCTTCAAACTTCCCCCTAACTAAATGGGGGTTTAGCCACTCATAATTGCAACAAAATCAGAAAATGAATTTAACATTGGAAACAAAAGAAAGAAAACACCTAAACGCTCCAACGATCCAAGTTGGACAACAAACACGTCCAAGCACTTTCCTTCCCTTCCTTTGCTACGGCACAAGGTGTTGGTAAGTGTTTGAAGGTTTGTTTGTATGGAGGAATGGATGTGTTTGGATTCATATATCTCCCTCTGATGAAGGGTGGATGAATGTATTTATAGGCTAGGAAGATGATGTAGTGGGTGGGGGTAATGAGTGGATGTAGTGGTAGGTGAATGGGTTGGGTGAAATGAGTGTGCTAACATGGTTATTTATAGGGAGAGGATGATGCACAAACTTCAAATTTCGTCCATTCCTTTTGCTCCAAGCATAAGCTATCCATTCCATGCCCAAAAATGCTCCAAAATGCACTTCTTTGCTTCAATATCCCTTTGGACCTACAAACACACGAAAATAGCTTAAAATACATAATTAACTAAGAAATAACAACATAAATGCATGAGAACAAGCTAACTCAGTAGCATAAATATGCCCCTATCAAATTCCCCCACAATTAGCTTTTGCTAGTCCTCAAGCAAAACAAAACAAACGAAACGAACAAAACACAACCTAGACTTCCAACATTTGCGTCAGGGATTTTTAATGAAACATGACATGCCAAAGATCACCACTTACATAGATTTAAGCATTCCTTACCCTCGAGCATACTTAATCATAGTCACCATTCACTAGCTCACATTTAATCAATTAAAACAGCATTTTGAATATAGTAACATGCCTTAGAGAATTTACTCAATTCCTTACAAGATACTCTCTATTTTCACACACATTTTCTGACTACACACCCTACACTAGTATATATGAGAAGATTATTGTAAACACGAAAGACTAGGACTCACATAAGTTATAACAAAGAAAGCAATTTTCTGGAGTTATTAAGCATGTTTGGATATGATCTCATGAATGGAATGCTACTACTTAGATACGAGAACCAGTTACACCATATGCTCATACCAATTTCGAACTCCACAAATTGAAACACACAACACTCAAGATTGAAGTCAAGGGTTGTAACAGGGCTTGGGGGTAATGGCTAATTAAGAAAGGATAGGAATAACAAACGTTCTTAAAGCGATAGCAAGCAAATCCATGAAATAGACACTTGAAATTCACTTTAGAATGCAGAATCAACTTTTAAATACAAAGGGAAGATTTATGCATCACTTAGGGCCAAATTCAATGTTTTGGACCCTTTTTTAACAAACTTTTTCTTTTCTTTTTTTCACTTTTTTTTTCTTTTCTACCCGTGCCTTATTAAGGACTTTGGCACACACACATACACACAAGAATCACTTCCCCCACATCTGCTTTCTGCAATGCATTGAAAAAAAAGAAGAAGTTCATTTTAAGTCATGCTTTACTATGCTTCAAGAACAAGGGTATGGATGATCCTAAAACTAGGCTAGGTAAGGATAGTGTGGATTAACAAAGAACATATGCTTAACAAGGCTCAACGGGGTTAAACTTAAACACATAATGAAATAGGGGCACGACAATTTGGCTTTGGTGGTCACTACACAACTTTATCTTGAATATGTGTTATGCAAATCAATAGCATGTTTTGAAGGAAATAGGCATGAGTTCTAGCATTTGGGACTGAATGAGGAAACGCCTTCTAAGTAGCAACCAAGCAAAGAGTAATGAGATCATGCCACGACTTTAGGAAACAATGATGCACAGATTATTAACTACCCAAATAACAGTTTAGGGTCAAGTCTCACAAGGTTGTAGCATACATTTGAGTTCCTTTTTTCACGCATGTTACAAAACTGATTTTTCCTTTATTATTGCGTGTGAATTCATAAATTATAACCACAACCAAGCATACACCAAAGAGTAAATCAAATTTTTATCCATGTTTATAACTCTCTTTAGCATTCGCGTAATTAAAAAGCAAATCCTCATCATTGTGTTGGAAGGTACCCTAAGACACAAATAAACACACAAAAACAACTCTTTTTTTTGGGGGGGGGGGTTTCAAAACAATTTTTCAAATTTTTATGAGATTTTTGGATTTTTATATCAAAACACACTAAAACACTCCAAAACAGCTTAAAAACACTTAAAAAAAACAGCAAGGAACAACACTAGAAGTAATGGGTGATAAATTTCTACGAATTTCATGCAAAACAATAGTTACCCCCCCACACTTAAATCAAACATTGTCCTCGATGTTTTAAGCATAAACTCACACAACAACAAGCAAACAAACAAACAACGAATAAACATAACAAGTATAGCAAAGTAAAAACCAAAAAGAGTAGAGTTTAAGAACGCAAATCTGGTTTTGGAGATAGATGATCTTGTTGACTTTCCACAGCGTTGATCTTGAACTAGTTTGGAATTCTGAGCGAGGAATATAAGAGTTCCCTGATTTGATTGTGCAATCTGCATTCTTCTCTGCTTGTTTCTTCTGCACGGCAGGCAGGCACGAGGTAAAGGTAGTGGTCTGTTTCTTTCTTCAATCTTTCCAAGTGCCCACCTCTTGCTTTCTTTCTCCTTGTCCCTAGCTGAGGATGAATTAGCAAATTGTCTCCACATGCTTCGAGGTATCATTTTCACTTCCCTTATCTGTTCCCCAGGCAGATGTGGTAAACGAAGAGGAAGCATAAAATGATGAAGATGAGTACTCGAGAGCAAGGCTAGGTAAGCAATCAGGAAGGGGTTCCAGGCAATTGGTTCCAGATCGGAAGACTGATACCAAGTGCTGGCTGATTGCTCTCTTTCTCCTTGTCCCAAAACAACGACAAGGAGAAGGACAGGGAGAAAGCATGATATAAGATACTCTTGCTTTCAACCTTCATGATATGAAATACTTTTTCTTTGGATGAGTTGTTTGTAGAGGTATCCCAGGGAATAAGGAACACTGAGTGACTCAAGAGGGTTTGTTGGAAAGGCATTCTCAGAGAAGAAGAAGGGTTATGTATGTTTACCTTGCAATGGAGGGTGAAGGTCGACATTTATATGAATTAATAACCGGTACTATTCTTTCACTCTTGTCGGCAACCGTTGGATGATTGAATAGTAATTTTTTTCACGTGCTTTCTACATCACGAGAAATCTTCGACAGATTGCCCGTAATTACCGCAAAGCTGACTCTGCATGTGACAGGTGTTGACACATTTGTAAAAGCAAATGCCTCTTCGATATCTGGAATCGGTGCTTCGACAAACTGCCCGTGATTTCTGCAAAGCTGACTCTGCATGTGACAGATGCTGACACGTCTGGAAAAGTAGATGCCTCTCCGATATTTAAGCTTGCCTCTTCGATCTCTGAAATCCCGTCGAGTGCAGAGGTTGCATGTGACAAGTGCGGACAAATCTGGAAAAGAAGATTGGCCGTGGTTTCTGAGCAAGCCCAGCTTTTGAGAAAGCTAGCACCTCTTCGATTTCTGAGCTCGCCTCTTCGATTTCTGAGCTCGCCTCTTCGATCTCTGAAATCCCATCGCGTGCTGATTTTTATAGAGGTACGCAGGACGTTCAAAGCACACTTGAATTTTTTGCTGAAAAAAAAACTCCCTTCTTGCATTTCTACGATCTTGACTTGTCCGACCTCTTCTTCTTTAACACCTCTGAAAATGTCTGGCCCCTCCGACCGTCGTTTTGACTTGAATCTTGGTGAAGCGGCAGTCCCGCCTTCTCCAGACAACATATGGCGCCCATCCTTCATATCCCTTACTGGTCCTCTTACCGTTGGGGATTCGGTGATGAAAAATGATATGACCGCTGCGGTGGTCGCCCGGAACCTTGTCACTCCCAAAGATAACAGACTTCTTTTCAAACGATCTGATGAGTTGGCTATTAAGGATTCTCTGGCTCTCAGTGTGCAGTGTGCAGGTTCTGTGTCCAATATGGCCCAACGTCTATTTGCTCGAACCCGTCAAGTTGAATCATTGGCGACTGAAGTGATGAGTCTCAAACAGGAGATTAGAGGGCTCAAGCATGAGAATAAACAGTTGCACAAGCTTGTACATAACTATGCTACAAACATGAAGAGGAAGATTGACCAGATGCAGGAATCTGATGGTCAAATTTTACTTGATCATCAGAGGTTTGTGGGTTTCTTGCAACAACATTTGCCTTCGTCTTCTAGGGCTGTACCACGTAGTGAAGCTCCAAATGATCAACCTCTGATACCTCCTCCTTCTGTGGCTCCGCGGACTGCTGATGCTCCGCCGACTACTGAGACTTCTCCTAAGCAGCCTTTATGAAGGCTTCCTCTTGTATTTTCTGCTTAATGTTCCTTTTTTTTATGTGAAAATGAATGTAAAAATACCTTGCATAACTGTCAGTGTTTCAAAAATAAACCCACACCAAAAACAATTAAACAAGCAACAAAAAATGACAATCATGGCAAAATAAAACTACAGAAAAGGGAAGGTTTTTAGAAACGCAAAACTGATTGTGGAGCGATTCATAGATCTTCCTTAATTGAATACATGGGTTACCTCCCAAGAAGCGCTTTCTTTAACGTCTTGCAGCCGGACGATACCTCCTTTTAAGCTCCATTAGGGCTCACGGCATGGAGGCGTATTTCCTCCACGATATGCTCCTCAAACAGGTCGTAATAGGGCTTCAAACGGTTTTCATGATTTGAACTTGGACTGCACCATGGGAAAAAACATTAGTAATAACAAAGGGTCCAATCCACTTAGAGCGTAACTTACCAGGGAATAACCGAAGGCGAGAATCAAAGAGGAGCACTTTCTGCCCCTTGGAGAATGTCTTTGTACGAAGCATCTTGTCATGATAAGCCTTGGTCTTATCCTTGTAAATCCGAGCATTCTCGTACGCCTCGTGCCTAATCTCCTCAAGTTCATTTAATTGGAGCTTTCTATGCACCCCGGCGGCATCTATATCCATGTTGAAGTTCTTCACAGCCCAATGTGCTTTGTGCTCTAACTCAACGGGCAAATGACATGGCTTACCATAGATGAGCCGAAAAGGGGACATGCCAAGGGGAGTTTTGCAGGCCGTACGATAAGCCCACAATGCATCGTCTAAGTGCAAGCTCCAATCCTTCCTTGTTGGCCCCACAGTTTTCTCAAGGATTTGCTTGATCTCTCTGTTTGAAACCTCGGCTTGCCCATTGGTCTGAGGATGATAAGATGTTGAAACCTTATGTGTAATGTTGTACTTTTTGAGCAAAGCCTCAATGGTTCGATTACAAAAGTGGGAGCCTCCATCACTAATGAGAACTCTAGGCATTCCAAACCTAGCAAAAATGTTAGTTTTCACAAAATCTGCAACAACCTTAGAATCGTTAATACGAATGGCTTTTGCTTCCACCCATTTTGAAACGTAATCAACAACTAGCAAGATATAAGTGAAACCATAAGATGGAGGGAAAGGTCTCATGAAATCAATACCCTAAACGTCAAAAATTTCAACAAAGGATAGGGGTTGCTGCGGCATCTGATCCTTGGTACCTATGTTTCCCATTCTTTGGCACCGATCACACGTTAGACATTAAGTTCTAGCATCTTTAAACAACGTGGGCCAATAAAATCCACATTCAAGAACCTTTAATGCCGTTTTTTGAGTGCCAAAATGTCCACCACAAGCATAAGTATGACAAAATCTTAGGATCGAAAGAAATTCACAATCATGCACACATCTACGCAAAATCTGATCAGATCAATACTTCCACAAATAGGGATCATCCCAAACATAGAAATGTGCATCTTTTCGAAGTTTATCACATTGGTGCTTGGTGAGAGTGCTAGGAACTTGTTTAGACAGTAAGTAATTCACTAGATCGGCATACCATGGTTCACTTACCTCAATGGACAGCAGCTGCTCATCTAGGAATGTTTCAAGGATAGGCACGTTATGCTCATGCTCCTCATGGACCATTCGGCTTAAGTGGTCAGCCACCACATTCTCGCTTCCTTTCTTGTCTCGGATTTCGATGTCAAACTCTTGAAAATGAAGCATCCAACGAATGAGCCTCGGTTTTGCTTCCTTCTTCGTTAGTAAGTACTTTAAAGCTGCATGATCAGTGTAAACAATTACTTTAGTTCCAATTAAGTAAGATCAAAATTTATCTAAAGCAAAGACAACAGCTAGAAGTTCTTTTTCCGTTGTAAAGTAGTTCAATTGGGCATCATTGAGAGTCCAAGAGGCATAGTATATAACATGCAGCTGCTTGTCTTTTCTTTGCCCCAAAACAGCGCCCAATGCATAGTCGGATGCATCGCACATAAGCTCAAAAGAAAGGCTCCAATCGGGGAAGAACAATGATAGGGGCTGAAGTGAGCTTCTCTTTGAGCTGCTTGAATGCTGATTCACACTCCTCATCAAACTAGAAGGGCACATCTTTTTGAAGTAATCGGCAAAGGGGGTTGGATATTTTGGAAAAATCCTCGATGAAACGCCTGTAGAACCCTGCATGGCCAAGAAACGAACGAACCTCTCTAACCGAAGTAGGAGAGGGTAAGTGACGTACAAGGTCTATTTTTGATTTATCTACTTCAATTCCTTTTTCTAAAACAATATGGCTAAAACTATACCTTGTTAATGTGGCTGGGGCGTTGCATAGCCCAAATGGCATGCGTCGATAAGCAAAGGTACCAAAGGGACATGTGAAGGTAGTCTTTTCTTGGTCATCGGGAGCTATCACAATCTAATTATAACCCGAATAGCCATCAAGAAAACAATAAAATGAATAACTGGCTAACCTTTCCAGCATTTGATCAATAAAGGGCAGTGGGAAGTGATCTTTTCTTGTCGTAGCATTAAGCTTCCGATAGTCAATACAAACTCTCCATCCGGTTTGGATTCTGGTGGGCACAAGCTCATTATCTTCATTTTTTACCACAGTGACTCCGGACTTTTTAGGAACAACTTGGACCGACGAAACCCAATGGCTATCAGAAATTGGGTAAATCACTCCACAATCTAGTAGCTTGATGATTTCCTTCTTCACAACGTCCATCATTGGTGGATTGAGCCGGCGTTGTGCTTCTCTAGATGGTTTGGCTCCTTCTTCCAAGAGTATTCGATGAATGCAAGTGGTAGGGCTAATTCCCTTGATATCGGCCAATGTCCACCCAATGGCAGTTTTGTATTCCCGAAGCACCCTCACCAACTTGTCCTCCTCTTGTACAGTGAGTGAAGAAGAGATGATGACGGGCAACGTCTCTTGTTCTCCCAAAAACACATATTTCAATGGCTCGGCAATGGTTTAAGCTTTAGGGAAGGGGGCTAGATTACAGAAGGAAGCAACTTGTTAGTCGAATTAGGAATTGAAATTAGGTTAGGAGACTTACCAATATCCCTTGGATTTGACTCTAGGGCAGCAACCATCTCCACCAATTCTTCTTGAATAGGCATGGCAAGATGTTCCTTGTTGTTGTCGTGTGCATGCCTAAGTGCTAACCCTTCGTTTTTTAGTCCAATACTTTGCGTGAAAGTCTTCTCAAGTGCATCCTCACTCAAATCATCAAGGTATTCCTGCGCCCAAGAGTCAATCACCTCAATAGAGAAACAAGAGTGACCATCATGAGGATATCTTATAGCATCAGAAATATTGAAATCAATAACTTCCCCATCAAATTCCATAGTCAATGTTCCCTTGAATACATCTATCTTTGTACGAGCAGTCTTCATGAATGGTCGGCCAAGGAATATTGGTAATTGAGGGGAATGGTTCGAGTCTTCCATTTCAAGCACGTAGAAGTCCGCCGGAAATACTAGGTGATTCACTTGCACTAAAACATCCTCCAAAACACCTTTTGGATACGCATTAGATCTATCGGCCAGTTGAATGATCACTCCATCATTTTTTAATTCTCCCAAGTTCATAGATGCATATATTGAATAAGGCATGACATTTATTGATGCACCTAGATCTAACATGGCAGATTCAAAGCGAGTATGTCCTATAACACAAGGAATTGTAAAACTGCCTGTACCTTTGCACTTAGGAGGTAATTTTCGTTGCAACACAGCTGAGACATTCTCACTTACCCTTACCACCTCTTTGTTCGAAGCCACTCTTTCTTGTAGTGCACAGCTCTTTCAGGAACTTAGCATACTTGGGGACTTGTTTAATTGCATCTAGAAGTGGAATGTTGACTTGCACCTTTCTAAATGTGTCAAGGATGTCTTTGTCACTCTCATCCTTCTTTGATTGCATAAACCTACAAGGAAATGGTGCATTGGTTGGAATAGAATTAGAAGTCATGGAAATTGAACCCAACTTACCTTTGGTGGTCGAATTAAGGTGTGTAGGTGGTTGCGGCAAAGATTGCTCAATCCTTGCCAAGGGCAGGCCTTGTTCCTTCTCCTCAGATTGCATATTTTCGTCCTCCTTTTGATTAGATTTAGATGGGCTGGGATCAGATCCAACTTCTTGTCCACTTCGCAAGGTGATGGCTTTGGCAGATTCGAAGCCTCCCTTTGGATTCACATCCGTCAAACTAGGTAACTTACCTGGCTTTCTACTAAATTGCCCCATGAACTCAGCCATTTGTCTCATTTGTCTCTTCAATTCAGTCACTTCTCGAGCTTGATTTTGCATTTCCTTAGCGTAATTGTGCATAGCTTTGGCTTGATTTTCCTGACCCTTCGCTAACGTAGTTAGTAACTGAATAACTTGAGCATTATCAAAAGATGAACCTGAGTTATTTTGGGCAGGTTGTGTTTGGGGTTGTGCGGGTGCATACGGCCTTTGATAGAATCCTGGAGGTTGCTGTCTGAATGCACTTTGTTGTTGGGTTTGTTGGGGCTCCCTCCATTTGAAATTTGGATGATCTCTCCAATCTGGATTGTATGTATTCGAGAACGGATCATTCCTTGTTTGGTTTGGACTCCCAAAACCTACAGCGTTGGCAGATTCCCACCCTCCGTTCTCGATCAATTAAGGGCACTTATCCGTGAGATGTCCATTCATTGAGCACACACCACAAGCAGCTACACTTTGTTCTTTTGGTTTTTCAACCACCTGTGAAAGAAGAGTAGTAAGATTAGCCATTTGATTTTGAAGTTCGGAAATAGCACTTACCTCATTAACTTGTTGTTGTCGTGGGTTGTCTCTTTGACCAACACCTTCATATTGTTGAGCATTCAATGCTCAGTTAGCAATTAAGGTCTTGGCAGCCATGGGTGTTTTGTCCTCCTGCTGAGGCGTCTAGCATTTGGCGTTCAATTGGTAGAAGCCCTTCGTAGAAATATTGAAGAAGAAGTTCCTCCTTCATCTGGTGCTGTGGACATGAAGCAACAAGGGTTTTAAAACGCTCATAGTAAGTGGGAAAGGATTCACCTTGGTTTTGCTGAATGCCACTAATCCTTTTGCGTAGTAGAATGACTCGAGAAGTTGGGAAAAACTTCTCCAAAAATGCCCATTTCATACTCTTCCATGATGTGATAGTTCCGGGGGCTAGCTCATACAACCAATCTTTAGCCTTTTCTAAGAGAGAAAAGGGAAAAGCCTTCATATCCAGAAGGCTTCCACCAACATTCCCAGGGGTCATGCTCGAAAAAACAACCTCAAACTCCTTCAAATGTTTATTAGGATCTTCCATGGACAACCCATGGAACTTAGGAATATGGTGCAATAAACTGGACTTTAATTCGAACTCGTCGGTCTTGTTTTGGGCCGCCCTTGGATATTGAATGCATAAAGGCAGAGCATTGTCCAATCCCGAAGCGGAAAGCTCCTTGATTGTTCGACTATCTACTGCCATATCTTGGAGTTCTTCAAAAGTCCTTGTCGTGGCCTCCTCTTGCTCTTCTACTTTGTCTTCTTCAAGATCTGGTGCAGGTTGAGATGATTGGGGTTCTTGTTGATTCCTTGCTCGTCTCAAAGTTCGCTCAAAAGCGTCATCAAAGTCAAAGATGTGCTTATGAACAGGTTGAGAACTTCGAGTCATAAACCACCTAAAACAAGAAAACAAGTAAAATCAGCAACTAGGAACAAAAACACATGAAAATAAACAAAAAGAAATAATAAGGGATTAGCAAAGTTGCTATTCCCCGGCAACAGCGCCAAAATTTGATGCGATGCAAGTTAAGCACTCAAATTAAACCCTCTTGTTGTCAAATTGTAGTATAAATGCAAGTATGGATCGTTCTAAACTGGGGAATAGGAGGGCTTGCTAAAACCTTTAAACTGACTCAAAAACACAAAAACAAAATTAAAAACGTTTGAATAGACTCAAGGGACTTAAAACAGATTCTAAAGATTCAAAACAACTTAAAAACACTCAAAACTGCCTCAAAACACAAACTGGGCAGATTTGGACTCTAAAACAACTTTGGACGAATTTAGTGTTTTGGCTTGAATCAAAACACTCAAAAACACAAACAAAACAGAACTTTAACACTTTGAAACAAGAAAGTAAAAGGGGGATTTTGGTTTGGATGAATTTGAAATAAACAAGCAAGTTATAAAACTAGGCAGATTATAAAATGAATTTGAGAAATAAAATGATGGATGGATTAGTTAGAGGTCCGTTCTTCACACATGACACACTTGTACATGAATCGATTTCCAATTGCTTTTCAATAAACTATTATGCTCAACACCCCAGATTAACCGTGATGCACAAATTAACCCTCAGATTTTCCTTTACTCATTGAATTGGATGAATGCATGCGACAACCCAAATCATTCTCTAAAAGTCCCCTATATGAATGCATAATAGAGACACAATCAGAGATCATTACGTTCAATGAAAATCATAAGTGTTGACGAGGCAATTATAACTATGAATGCATGGTACAATTGCCAAGAATTCAATTAACGCGATTGTGATAAACAGCCTTCACTACTCATGAATATAAACTTGTAATGATTAGGTGAAACTCATTTATATTCTAGCATCTAATTCATGCATGAAAATTAAGTATGCATCCTTAATAAACATACAAGAATCAGTTATAAATAAAATAGATAATTGAATTGCAATCACAACTTATCAAATCACAATTGGAAGAAATCAATTAATATCACAAGCATGTTCATGGCTTCAAACTTCCCCCTAACTAAATGGGGGTTTAGCCACTCATAATTGCAACAAAATCAGAAAATGAATTTAACATTGCAAACAAAAGAAAGAAACACCTAAACGCTCCAACGATCCAAGTTGGACAGCAAGCACGTCAAAGCATTTTCCTTCCCTTCCTTTGCTACGGCACAAGGTGTTGGTAAGTGTTTAAAGGTTTGTTTGTATCAAGGAATAGATGTGTTTGGATTCATATATCTCCCTTTGATGAAGGGTGGATGAATGTATTTATAGGCTAGGAAGATGATGTAGTGGGTGGTGGTAATGAGTGGATGTAGTGATAGGTGAATGTATTGGGTGATTGTAATGAGTGGATGTATTAGGTGAAATGAGTGTATGTAGTGGTAGGTGAATGTGTTGGGTGAAATGAGTGGATGTAATGGTAGGTGAATGTGTTGGGTGGTTGTAATGAGTGGATGTATTAGGTGAAATGAGTGTATGTAGTGGTAGGTGAATGTGTTGGGTGAAATGAGTGGATGTAGTGGTAGGTGAATGTGTTGGGTGAAATGAGTGTGCTAAAATGGTTATTTATCGGGAGAGGATGATGCACAAACTTCAAATTTCGTCCATTCCTTTTGCTCCAAGCATAAGCTATCCATTCCATGCCCAAAAATGCTCCAAAATGCACTTCTTTGCTACAATAACCCTTTGGACCTACAAACACACGAAAATAGCTTAAAATACATAATTAACTAAGAAATAACAACATAAATGCATGAGAGCAAGCTAGACTTCAATTCGAACTTATCTATCCTGCTTTGAGCCACCATAGGATATTGAATGCAAATAGGCACGGCATTGTCCAATCCCGAGACTGAAAGTTCCTTGATTGTTCGATTGTCCACAACCATGTCCTGTTCTTCCTCCTCTTCTTCTTTAAACTCGGATTTAAAGCTAGAACTAGGTGGATTGGGTTCTGGTTGCTTTCTCTTCCTTCTCAAAGTTCATTCAAAATCATTGTCAAACTCCAATATATGTGCACGAATAAGTTGAGAACGTCAAGTCATAAACTAGTACCTAAAACAAACAAAACAAAACAAAACAAAATCAGAAACACAAGAAAAACAAAAACAGAAACAAAGGGAAGATTAGCAATTTTGCTAATTCCCAGCAATGGTTCCAAAATTTGATTTGGTAGAAACTAACACACAAATTAAACCCTTTTTAGACAATTGTAGTATGAGCAAGTAGGGATCGTTCTAGGTCGGGGATTAGAAGGGCTGCTAATCAACACAAATTAGACTTAAAAACTGAACACTAGGCTAAACTAACACAAATAAGAACTAAAGAGGGTTTATGGACAAATTTTGAACTAAAACAACTAAATTGCAAAAACAAAGTGAATTTAGACGAAAATTGGGTGAAAGGCTAGCTAGATGGTTCATCTCCACACATGACACATATGCATACAAATCGATTTCCAGTTATTCTTCCTATAAACCATGAATGACAATGCCCCAAATTAATCGAGAGAGGCATAAATTAACTTTCAGATTTTCCTAAATTCATTGAATTGGACTCAGCGACACAACCAAATTATTCTTATCAAGTTCCCTATATGAACAGCATGATAGAGATACATATCAAAGATCATTTAGTTCTATGAAAATCATAAGCATTGACAAGGCATTCGTAACTATGAATTACATGATACTCCTACCAGGAATTTACTTAACACAATCATGACTAGTGACTTTTACTACTTGTGAATATAAGTTCATAACTATTAGGTGAAATTCCCTTATATTCTAACATCAAATTCATGCATGCAAACTAAGTATGCATCCTTAATCAACACACAAGAATAAGTTCTCCATAAAACAGATAAGTAAATTGCATTCACGATTTATGAGACAATAACTAGATGTAATCAATTCATACCACATATATGTTCATGTCTTTGAATTCACCTCTAGCTAAAATGAATTTAATTCCTCATGTTCGCAATTAAACAAAACCAATCTAATTTAAACATTGAACTAAAACTAAGGGTAGAAAAACCTAGAAACGCTCCAACACTCCAATGTCCTTGGATAGCAGGCATGACAAAAAGCTCCTTCTTCTCTTTCCTTCCTTGTAAAGTTGCGGCACAATTGTGTATTTTTCTGATTTTAGGCTCTTGTGTATGTGTTCTGAATGGTGCGGCAAAGATGTGTATTTATAAGGCTAGGGTTCGGCACAATTTCTGAGGAAAAAGATTGCACAGCAATAGTTTGTAGAGGAGAAGGATAGCACAATCCTAGGAGGAAAGGGAATAGAATACACAGCAGGTTTCTAAGTTTCTAGAAAGGGTGGTGTGGCACTCTTTTAGGACCAGGAATAGGGCTTCTAGAAAGGGGTTGTGGCAGGTTTCTAGAATGAAGGGGATAAGAGGGTGCGACACCAATTTATGGCAAAGGATAGGGCTTCTAGGACCAGATATTTAAGTGATTTAATGTGAAATTGATTCCCCCTTGTAGCTGGAATTAAGGTAGGATAAGATTAGGATATGATAAGATAAGGTTAGTTTGGATAAGATAAAGTTGGATAATGTTCCTTCCTTTTAGCTGATTCCTAATCTTCCAAGTCTTGAATTAATTCTTCCAGATTTGTAGCACATTTTTAGCCTCTTTAAACTTCAAAAACGTCCATCCATTATGCTCCATACGCATGTTATCCATTCCAATTCCAAAACTGCTCTAAAATGCTCCAAATTGCCTTTTCTTGCCACTTTTGCCATTTCGACCTTCAAACACACGAAAAATAGCTTAAACACTATAATAAACAGAAACTAACTCACTAAATGCAAAGAAACAAGCTAACAAAGTCGCATAAATATGCTCCTATCATTAACTTGAGTATAACTTACTTTGAGTTTCCAGCAGTACTTGAAGGATATTCATATACAAGTTGGATAACAAGTGATAATGATAATAAGTTTACATCAGGGTGGATTTTTACAATTGCCAAAGGAGCAATTTCTTAGTCTTCGAAGAAGTAAACATATATAGCACATTCAACTATGGAATCTGAATTTATAACATTAGTGGTAGCATGTAAAAAAGCGGAATGGATTAGAAATTTGTTATTGGAAATAGAGTTGTGGCCTGATGCGATGAAAGTTAAGCACTCAAATTAAACTCTCTTGTTGTCAAATTGTAGTATAAATGCAAGTAGGGATCATTCTAAACCGGGGATTAGGAGGGCTTGCTAAAACCTCTAAACTAACTCAAAGACATAAAAACAAAGTTAAAAACATTTGAATAGACTCAAAGGACTCAAAACAGATTCTAAAGACGCAAAACAACCTAAAAACACTCAAAATTGCCTAAAAACACTTACTGGGCAGATTTGACTCTAACACAACTTTGGACGAAATTTGGGTTTTGACTTGAATCAAAACACTCAAAAACATTAACGAAATAGAAATTTAACACTTTGAAACAACAAAGTAAAAGGGGGATTTTGGTTTTGACAAATTCGAAACAAACAAACAACTTATAAAATTAGACAGATTGTAAAGCGAATTTAAGAAATAAGATGATGGATGGATTAGTTAGAGGTCCATTCTTCACACATGACACACTTGTACATGAATTGATTTCCAATTGCTTTTCAATAACCTATGATGCTCAACACCCCAGATTAACCGTGATGCACGAATTAACTCTCAGATTTTCCTTTACTCATTGAGTTGGATGAATGCATGCAACAACCCAAATCATTCTCTAAAAGTCCCCTATATGAATGCATAATAGAGATACAATCAAAGATCATTACTTTCAATGAAAATCATAAGTGTTGACGAGGCAATTATAACTATGAATGCATGATACATTTGCCAAGAATTCAATTAACGCAATTGTGATAAACAACCTTTACTACTCATGAATATAAACTTGTAACGATTAGGTGAAACTCATTTATATTCTAGCATCTAATTCATGCATGAAAACTAAGTATGCATCCTTAATAAACATACAAGAATCAGTTATGAATAAAATAGATAATTGAATTGCAATCACAACTTATCAAATCACAATTGGAAGAAATCAATTCATATCTCAAGCATGTTCATGGCTTCAAACTTCCCCCTAACTAAATAGGGGTTTAGCCACTCATAATTGCAACAAAATTAGAAAATAACAAAGTAGACATTGAAAGCAAGAACGAATTACACCTAAAACGCTCCAAAGTTCCAAGCTTGAAATGCCAAGGACCTTTGTTTTCACCACCTTGTTGCAGCACAAGTGTCTAGGATGTGTATGGATATATGGAAAGGTTAGGAATGTATTTGCACGGCTAAGAGATGAAAGTGTATGGATTGGTGAGATGTAGTATGGCTAGATGAATGGATGGAGGTCACGGCAAGGAAATTGTGTTTGTGAATGAAGTTGTGAGATGTGAAATGTAGTGTCTTTGGATGATGGCCCCCAAATTATGGTGAAGGGTGGATGTATTTATAGGCTAGGGAGAGGAGTGTATGGAGTTGTAATGAGTGGATGTAATGGGTGTAGTGGGTGAGTGTTGTGGTAATGAGTGGATGTAATGGGTGTAGTGGGTGGATGTTTGGTAATGAGTGGATGTAATGGGTGTAATGGATGAGTGTTTGGTAATGAGTGGATGTAATGGGTGTAGTGGGTGGATGTTTGGTAATGAATGGATGTAATGGGTGTAGTGGGTGAGTGTTTGGTAATGAGTGGATGTAATGTGTGTAGTGGGTGAGTGTTGTTGGGTGGTTGAAATGAGTGGATGTAGTGTTAGGTGAATGTGTTGGGTGGAATGAGTGGATGTAGTGGTAAGCGAATGGATGTGTTGGGTGAAATGAGTGGATGTAGTGGTAGGTGAATGCGTTGGGTGAAATGAGTGTGCTAAAATGGTTATTTATAGGGAGAGGATGATGCACAAACTTCAAATTTCGTCCATTCCTTTTGCTCCAAGCATATGCTATCAATTCCATGCCCAAAAATGCTCCAAAATGCACTTCTTTGCCACATTAACCCTTTGGACCTATAAACACACGAAAATAGCTTAAAATACTAAAATAACTACGAACTAACAACATAAATGCCAAAAAACAAGCTAACTAAGTCGCATAAATATGCTCCTATCAAATTCCCCCATACTTAGCTTTTGCTAGTCCTCGAGCAAAACAAAACAAACAAAACAAAACAAAACACAACCTAGATCTTCCAACAATTGCCTCAAGGATTTTTAATGAAACATGACATGTTAAAAATCATCATTCCCACAGATTTTGGTCATCCTTACACTTGAGCACATAAGTCACCACTTACTAGTTCACAATTAACCAATTAAAACGATGTTTTGAATGTAGTAACATGCCTTAGAGAATTTACTCAATTCCTTACAAGATACTCTCTATTTTCACACACATTTTCTGACTACACACCTTACACTAGTTATATGTGAGAAGATTGATGTAAACATGAAAACGAACACTCACATATATATATAACAAAGAGGGCAATTTTCTGGAGTTATTCAACATGTTTAGATATGATCTCATGAATCGAACGCTACTACTTAGATGCGAGAATTAGTGACACCATATGCTCATACCAATTCCAAACTCCACATATTGAAACACATAACACTCAAGATGAAGTTAAGGGTTGTAATGGGACTTGGGGGTAATGGCTAACAAAGAAAGGATAGGGATAACAAACGTTCTTAAGCAATAGCAAGCAAAGTAATGGAATCGACACTTGGAATTTACTTTATAATGCAAAAATCAACTTTTAAACACAAACGGAAGATTCATGCAACACTTAGGGTCGAATTCAATGCTTTGGACCCTTTCTTCAACAAACAACACTTTAGAGCTCTTTCTCATATATTTTTCAACTCTTTTCACAACTTTTCTTCTTTTCATTCTATTTTCCACGAATTTTTCTTTTTCTTTATCTTTTCTACCTGTGCCTTATGAAGGACTTTGGCATACACACACACACAAGATTCACTTCCCCCACACTTGTTTTTCTGCAAGAGTTCAACAAAAAGAATTCCTTCTAAATTATGCTTTACTATGGTTCAAGAACAAGGGTATGGATGGTCCTAATCTAGGCTAGGTGAGGTGAAAGGAGCATATTTATGTGACTTAGTGAGCTTGTTCTTGTGCATTTACGTTGTGTTTTCTTAGTTAAAGTAGTCTTTTAAGCTATTTTCATGTGTTTTCAGGTTTTAAGGGCAAAGTATGCAAAGTGGTGCATTTTGGAGCCTTTTGGAGCAAAATTGAGCTTGGAATGGATATCACATGCTTGGAACGAAAGGAATGGACAAGAACGAAGGAGTCCTAATTGAAGAAGGATTCCTAATCAACGAAGGAGTCCTAATTGAAGAAGGATTCCTAATCAACGAATGAGTCCTAGTTAAGGATGGATTCCTAGTCAAAGATGGATTCCTAGAAGAATGAGGATTCCTGCTCAAACAAGGTTTCCTACTTGAAGTAGAAAGTTCAGCCTAAAGTTTCCTAATTTGGGTGGATCTTTCCTAAATCTAGATGGCCTTAAGTTTCAGCAACATTGAAGGTTTCCTAATCATTTTTGGACATAAAGAAAGGTTCTAGAACATTTTCCTATAAGTGCCACACCAATTTCAGCAAGGAGACCCTTTTTCCTTGCCTTGCAAGGCTTTCTAGAAGCCTTATCCTTCATTCCCCATACCTGCTGCACATTTTGGCCTTTTCTCTTGGGGATTCTCATTGTTTAAGCCTTTTTCCTTGTGGATTTAGATTTTACAAGTCCATATCTGATTTCCCTAGGGTTTTATGTGCCTATATATACTCTTATTCAGCCCTTGGCCGAACTACCACCCCTCATAATTCATCATTCACGCCAGAAACATCTCCCTATTCTCTGCCGCAGCTTATACCACCATTCTTCCATAATTCCTGAACCTAAACACTCTTTGCTGCACCACCCATCCATCCTAAACACCACCATACTATTTCCCATCCATTCTACACCATTCATATCCCCAAGAACCTGTCCGCAAGCTTTGTGCCACAGCAAGGAGGAAGGAGAAGTTCGTGGATGCACCTACTGTCCAAGTTGGCGCCTCTAGGTGTTTTCTTTCTTTGGATTTCAATGTCTAAATTTATTTATCTTTGCTTTGTGCATATGAGGAACTAAACCCCCCTTGTCTAGGGGGGATTCGAAACCATGTTCATGCTTGCTATATAATTTGATTACTTTCAATTGCGTTTCATAAGTTGTGAATTTAATTTGCTTATCTACATGAATTAAAACTGATTTGTGTGTGTTGGTTGAGAGTGCACGCTTAATTTTCATGCATAAATCTAATGCTAGGATATAAGGGAGTTTCACCTAATCGTTATGAACTTATATTCAAGAGAAGTAAAGGTTGCTAATCACAATTGTGTTAAGTAAATTCTTGGCATAAGTTTCATGCAATTCATAGTAACAAGTGCCTCGTCAATGCTTATGATTTTCATAGAACTTAATGATTCTTGCTTGTATCTTTATTATGCAATTCATGTAGAGAACTTGTGGGGAATGCTTTGGGTTGTTGTATGCAATCATCCAATTCAATAACTTTAGGAAAATCTGAGGGTTAATTAGTGTAATTCACAGTTAAGCTGGGGCGTTGAGGATTCATAGTTTATTGGAAAGCAATTGGAAATCATTTTGTATGCAAGTGTGACATGTGTGAAGAAGAACCTCCTAGCTAGCCAATCATCCATCTAATTCACCAAATTTCGTTTACAATCTGTTTAAATCTTGTTTGTTTTATTTCACTTAATTTTCGTCCAAAACCAAACCTCCTTTACTTTAGAGTGTCTAAGTAGTTAGAATATGTTTTAGATTGTGTTTTTAAGTGTTTTGAGTCAAGAAAACCCAAAAATTTGTCCAAATGAGTGTTAGAGTTCAAATCTGCCCAATTTGTGTTTTTAGGTAGATTTGAGTGTTTTTGGGCTGTTTTGAGTCTTTTGAGTTGTTTTAGTGTTTTCTAGTTTACTTTTGCATTCTTTGAGTCTAGTTTAGTGTTTTAAACTTTATTTTATGTTTTTGAGTCAGTTTTAAGTGTTTTAGCAATCTATATCCCCGACTTAGAACAATCTCTACTTACATACTTTCATACAATTGATAAAAAGAGGGTTTAATTTGTGTGCTTATATATTTCGTATCAAATTTTTGGCGTCGTTGCCGGGGATTAGCAAAGTTGCTAATCCTTTGGATCTTTTATTTTGTTTTGTTTTGATTAACTCCAGATTCTAACCTTGCTTTGTTTTCTTGGTTTTAAGTACTAGTTTATGGCTCAGAGTTCTTATCCTGTTCGTGAACATATCTTGGACTTTGACGACGATTTCGAGCGAGAGTTGAGACGAAAGAGGAAAAATCCAAAACCTAGTGAATCAAGTTCAAATTCAGAGGCCGAATCTGAGTTTGAGAAGGAAGAACCCACGGCAAGTGTGGGTGAAGTAGTGCAAGACATGGTCGCGGACAACCGAACAATCAAAGAGCTTTCTACTTCGAGATTGGACAATGTCGCACCCTTATGTATCCAATATCCCGCAGCTGCTCAAGGCAAGACCGAGGAATTCGAGTTGAAGTCAAGCTTGTTGCACCATATTCCGAAGTACCATGGGTTGTCCATGGAAGATCCCAACAAGCACTTGAAGGAGTTCGAGGTGGTGTGTTCAAGCATGACTCCTATCAACGTTGACAGGAGCATATTGAAGATGAAGGCGTTTCCCTTTTCTCTTATGGAAAATGCAAAAGATTGGTTGTATGAATTAGCTCCCAGAACTGTCACATCTTGGGAGAGCATGAAACGGGCCTTCTTGGAAAAGTTTTTCCCAACTTCTCGAGTCATTCTTCTACGAAAAAGGATAAGGGGAATTCAGCAAGATGAAGGTGAATCTTTTCCTACTTATTATGAACGTTTTAAATCTCTTGTTGCTTCTTGTCCACAGCATCAAATGAAGGAGGAGCTTCTTCTACAATACTTTTACGAGGGGCTTCTACCAATTGAACGGCAAATGCTAGATGCCTTTATATGAGCATATTTATGCGACTTAGTTAGCTTGTTCTTATGCAATTATGTTGTTATTTGGTAGTCAATTTAGTTTTTCAAGCCATTTTCATGTGTTTGTAGGTCCAAAGGGTTAAAGTGGCAAAGAAGTGCATTTTGGAGCCTTTTGGAGCAGTTTTGGGCATGGAATGGATAGCTTATGCTTGGAGCAAGGTGGATGAACGAAATTGAAGATCAAAGGAGGCTAGGAATAAATAATGAAATGAAGAAATGAAAATGAAGAACAAAGAGTTCAGAATTGGAAACCAAAGTTTCTATTCTTGGAGGTTTCCATTCTTGAAAGTTTCTATTCTTGGCTTGGAAGTTTCCTAATCCTTCCTCACCTATGTTCCAGCCACAAAAGGGTTTCAAAACATGTTAGGTTGCCTAATTACATATTTCTAGAAGTCCTAGAACCTGCCCTATATATTACCGCACCACCCTAGGCTTTTTCCTTTCCTTGCCGCACAAGGGATCCTCTCCTTTCCTATTTTCTGATTTTAATTCACATTCCCCTTTAGTTCTAGGTATTGCCGCACCTTTCTCTCCTTTCTTACCTATTTTTTGACCCAAAATTGCATTCCCTTTTGTTTCAATTCTTGCTGCACAAGGGGAGAGGATTCTTACCTATTTTGTGCCTCAAAACACATTCCTAAATCTGTCCTACACTCTCTTCCAAATTTCCTTTCCTATTCTCTTTAATTCCTGCACATTTCTTGCCTATTTTCCATTGATTTCTGATTCCAAATTTAATAAATTTGTAGCCCTTCCTTTCCCTATAAATAAGACCCATTTCTGACCATTCTAAGCACTCCACTCTTCACCATAACCAACCTATATCCATCCACCACCACAAATCACCACAAAAACCTTCAACCATCCCTTGTGCCGCAGCAAATAAGAAGGAAGGAGACCCTTAGACGTGATTGCCATTCAAGACGTTGGATTGTTGGAGCGTTTCTAGGTGTTTTCATTCTTTTGTTTTCAATGTTTCAATTCAATAATCTTTGTTTTGTGAGTATGAGGAACTAAACCCCTCTTAGTTAGGGGGTGATTCGAAACCATGTTCATGCTTGCAATATGATTTGATTACATCCAGTTGTGTTTTGTAAGTTGTGAATTCAATTTACTTATCCGTTCGTATAAAAACTGATTTGTGTATGTAGGTTGAGAGTGCACGCTTAATTTTCATGCATGAATTTGACGCTAGAATATAAGGGAGTTTCACCTAATCGTTATGAACTTATATTCACAAGTAGTGAAGGTTGCTAGTCACAATCGCTTTAAGTAAATTCTTGGCATAAGTTTCATGCAATTCATAGTAACGAGTGCCTCGTCAATGCTTATGATTTTCATAGAACTTAATGATTCTTACTTGTATCTCTATTATGCAATTCATGTAGGGAACTTGTGGGGAATGCTTTGGGTTGTCGTATGCAATCATCCAATTCAATAACTTTTGGAAAATCTGAGGCTTAATTAGTGCAATTCACGGTTAATCTGGGGCGTTGAGAATTCATAGCTTATTGAAAAGCAACTGGAAATCGTTTTGTATGCAAGTGTGTCATGTGTGGATAAAAACCTCCTAGCTATCCTTTTATCCATAGTTTTATACAAATTAGTTTTAAAAATCTGTTTTAGTTACATTTTGTGTTCTTTGTTTTCAAATTCGTCAAAACCAAATCCCCCATTATTTTAAAGTGTTAGACTAGTTAGAAATCAATTTAGTTTGTGTTTTTAAGTGTTTTGATTCAAGTTATAACCCAAATTCGTCCAAGTTGGTGTTAGAGTTCAAAACTGCCCATAAAGTGTTTTTAAGGCAGTTTTGAGTGTTTTAGAGTTTAGTTTTGCATTCTTTGAGTCTAGTTTAGTGTTTCAAACTTTGTTTTACATATTTGAGTCAGTTTAGAGTATTTAGCAATCCCTCATAATCCCCGGTTTAAGAACGATCCCTACTTATCCATACTACAATTGTCAACAAGAGGGTTAATTTGTGTGTTTAGTTATTTTACGCATCAAATTTTGGCACCGTTGCCAGGGATTAGCAACTTTGCTAATTCCCCGTTGTTCCTTTTTCTTTTTCGTGTCTTTTGTTTTAGTTACTGACTTTGTTTCTTTTCGTGTCTTCTAGTTTCTTGTTTGGTTTTGTTTTGTTTATTTTACTTTTGATATTTGATTTAGTTCTCTTTCTTTAATTTAAGGTACTTGAGAAGTAGGACATGGATTTTTCTAGCATTCAAGCCATATGAAAAGTGTCCCTACATTTGGTGCGTCTTATAGGCAAGGATATCAAGCCAATCAATGTCCACAAAGAGATTGGAGTGATCATTCAACTTCTATGTGGTGGGAATCTCAACGAGCTCAACACGAAGGATATTGGCAGCCATATGAGGAGTTCTATTCAAGACCTATGCAATATGCTCAATCAAACTCCGGTTCGTCAATAGATTATAATCAAATTCTTAATGAATTAAATTCTTTGGTGCAGGGCTCACAAAATCAAGCCAATGAGGCTCAACAAGATGCATATTGGCAGCCATATGAGGAGTTCTACACCACGCCTATGCAGCCACCACAACCTACCCCACAATTTTCCCAAACAAATTCAGGTACGTCTTTGGATAATGATATGTTTAGTAAGTTACTCAACTCTTTGAACCAGGAAGTACAAAATCGAAATAAAGAGATGCAAAATCAAGCCAAGAAGACGGGCGAATTGGAGAAGCAAATTGGCAGATTATGGAGTTCATGGTGCAAATTCAAGAGCAAAGTGAACTCTCCGACTCAACTATTGAAAATTCAAAGGACGATTTTGAAATCCATGATCCTATCACTTTGGGAAGTGCTATGGAGGTTAGAGCTGACCTAAAAACGTCCAAACAAATCCAAGAGGAGGACGACAGCTGCTAATTGAGGAGGAGGAGGATGGCGACATGGGCAGTTTAGAAGAACCTTTGCCGCAAGCTCCTCAAGTCCCTATGCCGTCCAACTTAGGTAAGGTGGTTCCTAATTCAATTCATTCTAACATTATTTCATCAAATGTCACTTTTCCTCGCAGATTTTTTATTCCCAAGAAGGAAGTGAGTGAAAAATACATTGTCGAAGCTCTTCCCAAGGTGCAAAGTGATATCCAAATTCTTGGTACAGCAAACCAAGTTTCAGATTGTGTTGAATTGTTTGAAGAACTTTGTACATCAAAAAGAAGGATTCAAGAAAAAGAAATGGCTAGAGAATGTCAAGAATTCATCAAAGAGGACGTATTTGAAACAACAAAGCCCAAAGAAGTTGAGTTTGATGACACGGGACAAATCACAACCATCGTAGTAAATCTGGCCAAAATTCAAAGTCCCTGAAACTTTCAAAGAAGTGGTGTTCGTCCTTGAGTTCTTATCGGAGCAAAAAGGTAAGACATTTTCTCCAATTTCAAATACGTTTTTTACTAACATGTTGATTTTAATGATTCAGGCACCCACGTTAGAATTTAAACCATTGCCGAATCATTTAAAATATCACCGTCCATTCAAAAATCAATTCCATGCCATGGCCACCAATCAAGTTTAATTGGAGGTCTTCGTCCGGCTGCAAGACGTTAAAGCAAGCGCTTCTTGGGAGGCAACCCATGCATTCAACTTAGGAACAATGGAACTTTCACTCCACACTCATATTTGCGTTCCCAAACCCTTATCTTTGCTGCCTTTATTTTATCAAGCTTAGTTGTTTGTTTGTTTGTTTGTTTGCTTTCTGTGAGTTTATGCTTAAAATATTGAGGACAATGTTTGATTTAAGTGTGGGGGGGATAACAAAGTATTTTTTATACAAATTCGTGGGTTTTATTACCTATCCCCTCTAAAGTTGTTTCTCACTGTTTTAAGTGTTTTTAGTGCATTTTAAGCTGTTTTGGTGTGTGTTGAAGTAAAAATCCGAAAATTTGAAAAAAAAAATGTGAAAAATTGTTTTGAAAAAGCCAAAAAGAGTTGCTTTTGTGTTTTGTTTTCGTCTTAGGGTACCTTCCAACACAATGATGAGGATTTGGTTTTTAATTACATGACTGTTAAAGAAAGTTACAAACATAGATGAAAGTTTGATATGCTCTTTGGTTTATGCTTGGTTGTAGTTATAGTTTACGAATTCACATGTAATCACAAAAGGAAAAAATCAGTTTTTGTAACATGCTTGAAGGAAGGAACTCAAACTAACGCTACATCCTTGTGAGACTTGAGCCTAAACGTTATTTGGAGAGTTATTAATCTGTGCATTCTTGTTTTCTAAAGTCGTTGCATGATCTCATCATTCTTTGCTTGGTTGCTACTTAGAATGCATTTCATCATTATAGATCCAAATACTAGAACTCATGCCCGTTCCATTCAAAGCATGATTTTGAGTGCATAACACATATTCAAGATGAAGTTGTTTAGTTACCACCAAAGCCAAAAAGCCTATCCCTTTTGTCATATGTTTTGTAGGTTTAACCCCCTTTGAGCCTTCATTAGCCTATTTTCTTTGTTAACCACATTATCCCTATCTAGCCTAGATTAGGACTATCCACACCCTTGTTATTAAAGAATAGTGAAGCATGACTTAGAGGGAATTCCTTTTGATTTTGCAGAAAAAACAAGTGTGGAGGAAGGGTTTTCAAAGTATGTTTTGTGTGCCAAAAGAAAGAAAAGGGCATAAAAAAAAGAAAAAAAAATTCGTGGGAAAAGAAAAAGAAGAAGAAAAGTGTGTGAAAAGTATGAAAAAGAGTTGAAAAATAAGTGAGAATGAACTCACATGTGTTGGTTGTTGAAGAAAGGGTCCAAAAGTTTGAATTTGACCCTAAGTGTTGCATGAATCTTCCATTGTGTTTAAAAGTTGATTTTTGCATTCAAAAGTGAATTCTAAGTGTCAATTTCCTTACTTTGCTTACTATTTCTTTAAGAACCTTTGTTTATCCCTACCTTCCTTTGTTAGCCAATACCCTTAGCCCCGTTACAACCCTTAAACTTCAATCTTGAGTGCTGTGTATTTCAATATGTGGAGTTTGGAATTGGTATGAGCATATGATATCACTGGTTCTCGCTTCTAAGTAGTAGCATTCCGTTCATGAGATCATATATATACATGCATTAATAATTCCAGAAAAGTGCTTTCTTTGCTATAACATATGTGAGTACTAGTTTTCATGTTTACATCAATCTTCTCACATATACCAGTGTAGGGTGTGTAGTCAGAAAATCTGAGTGAAAATTGAGTGCATATCTAGTAAGGACTTGAGGGAATTCTCTAAGGCATGTTACTACATTCAAAAATATTGTTTTAATGGATTATATGCGAACTAGTGAATGGTGACTATGATGAAGTATGTGCTCGAGGGTAAGGATGACTAAAATCTGTGTAAGTAATGATTTTTAGCATGTCATGTGCATTGGAAATCCCTAAGACAATTGTTGGAAGGTCTAGATTGTGTTTTGTTTTGCTCGAGGACTAGCAAAAGCTAAGTGTGGGGGAATTTGATAGGAGCATATTTATGCGACTTAGTTAGCTTGTTCTTATGCAATTATGTTGTTATTTCGTAGTTAATTTAGTTTTTCAAGCCATTTTCATGTGTTTGTAGGTCCAAAGGGTTAAAGTGGCAAAGAAGTGCATTTTGGAGCCTTTTGGAGCAGTTTTGGGCATGGAATGGATAACTTATGCTTGGAGCAAGGTGGATGAATGAAATTGAAGATCAAGGGAGGCTAGGAATGAATAATGAAATGAAGAAATGAAAATGAAGAACAAAGAGTTCAGAATTGGAAACCAAAGTTTCTATTCTTGGAGGCTTCCATTCTTGAAATTTTCTATTCTTGGCTTGGAAGTTTCCTAATCCTTCCTCACCTATGTTCCAGCCACAAAAGGGTTTCAAAACATGTTAGGTTGCCTAATTACATATTTCTAGAAGTCCTAGAACCTGCCCTAGATATTGCCACCCCACCCTAGGCTTTTTCCTTTCCTTGCCGCACAAGGGATCCTCTCCTTTCCTATTTTCTGATTTTAATTCACATTCCCCTTTAGTTCTAGGTATTGCCGCACCTTTCTCTCCTTTCTTACCTATTTTCTGACCCAAAATTGCATTCCCTTTTGTTTCAACTCTTGATGCACAAGGGGAGAGGATTCTTACCTATTTTGTGCCTCAAAACACATTCCTAAATCTGTCCTACACTCTCTTCCAAATTTCCTTTCCTATTCTCTTTAATTCCTGCACATTTCTTGCCTATTTTCCATTGATTTCTGATTCCAAATTTAATAAATTTGTAGCCCTTCCTTTCCCTATAAATAAGACCCATTTCTGACCATTCTAAGCACTCCACTCTTCACCATAACCAACCTATATCGATCCACCACCACAAATCACCACAAAAACCTTCAACCATCCCTTGTGCCGCAGCAAATAAGAAGGAAGGAGACCCTTAGACGTGCTTGCCATTCAAGACGTTGGATTGTTGGAGCGTTTCTAGGTGTTTTCATTCTTTTGTTTTCAATGTTTCAATTCAATAATCTTTGTTTTGTGAGTATGAGGAACTAAACCCCTCTTAGTTAGGGGGTGATTCGAAACCATGTTCATGCTTGCAATATGATTTGATTACATCCAGTTGTGTTTTGTAAGTTGTGAATTCAATTTACTTATCCGTTCGTATAAAAACTGATTTGTGTATGTAGGTTGAGAGTGTACGCTTAATTTTCATGCATGAATTTGACGCTAGAATATAAGGGAGTTTCACCTAATCGTTATGATCTTATATTCACAAGTAGTGAAGGTTGCTAGTCACAATCGCTTTAAGTAAATTCTTGGCATAAGTTTCATGCAATGCATAGTAACGAGGTCGGCGTCAATGCTTATGGTTTTCATAGAGCTTAATGATTCTTACTTGTATCTCTATTATGCAATTCATGTAGGGAACTTGTGGGGAATGCTTTCGGTTGACATATGCAATCATCCAATTCAATAACTTTTGGAAAATCTGAGGGTTAATTAGTGCAATTCACGGTTAATCTGGGGCGTTGAGAATTCATAGCTTATTGAAAAGCAACTGGAAATCGTTTTGTATGCAAGTGTGTCATGTGTGGAGAAGAACCTCCTAGCTATCCTTTTATCCATAGTTTTATCCAAATTTGTTTTAAAAATCTGTTTTAGTTACATTTTGTGTTCTTTGTTTTCAAATTCGTCAAAACCAAATCCCCCATTATTTTAAAGTGTTAGACTAGTTAGAAATCAATTTAGTTTGTGTTTTTAAGTGTTTTGATTCAAGTTATAACCCAAATTCGTCCAAGTTGGTGTTAGAGTTCAAAACTGCCCAGAAAGTGTTTTTAAGGCAGTTTTGAGTGTTTTTGTGCTGTTTTGAGTCTTTTGGTTTGTTTTAGTGTTTTAGAGTTTAGTTTTGCATTCTTTGAGTCTAGTTTAGTGTTTCAAACTTTGTTTTACATATTTGAGTCAGTTTAGAGTGTTTAGCAATCCCTCCTAATCCCCGGTTTAAGAACGATCCCTACTTATCAATACTACAATTGTCAACAAGAGGGTTAATTTGTGTGTTTAGTTATTTTACGCATCATGCCTCGGCAGGATGAGCCTTGGTGGACAAGACCCCCACAGCTGCAAAGACATTGATTGCTAACCGAGCTGTGACTGCTCAACAGTACGAAGGTGTTGGACAAAGGAGCACCCCACGGCAACACCAAGTGAATGAGGTAAGTGCTATTTCCGAACTTCAAAATCAAATGGCTAACCTTACTACTCTTCTTTCTCATGTTGTGGAGGGACCAAAAGTACAAAATGTGGCTGCTTGTAGCGTGTGCTTGATGCGAAAATTAACTTAACACACAAATTAAATCCTCTTGTTATCAAATTGTAGTATAAATGCAAGTAGGGATCGTTCTAAACCGGGGATTAGGAGGGCTTGCTAAAACCTCTAAAGTGACTTAAAAACATATAAACAAAGTTAAAAACACTAAACTAGACTCAAAGAACTTAAAACAAACTCAAAGGACTCAAAACAAGCTAAAAACGCTCAAATCTGCCTAAAAACACAAACTGGGCAGATTTGGACTCTAACACACTTTTGGGACACCTAAAAACACAAATCAAAACAGATTTTGACTAATAAAACACTTTAAAGTGAAGGGGGTTTTGATTTTGTTGAATTTGAAAACAAAACAAGTAAATTAAAAAACTAACGAAATCTGCACGAATTTGAGTAAATTGAATGGATGGAAGGGTAGCTAGGAGGTTCTTCTCCACACATGACATACTTGCACATAAACCAATTTTCAGTTGTTCTTTCGATCAATCATGAAACTCAACACCCCAGGTTAATTAAGTCTGCTTAAATTAACCTTCAAGTTCTCCTTAAGTTATTGAATTGGATGGGAAAGCGCATACAACAATCCAAGCATTCTTTAAAAGTTCTTTACATGAACAGCACAATAAAAATACAATCAAAGATCATTAAGCATTATGAAAACTATAAGTATTGACGAGGCATTCATTACTATGATGAGCATGAAACTCCTGCAAAGAATTTATTTAACACGATCGTTTATAAGCAACCTCCACTACTTGTGAATATAAGTTTGTAACTATTAGGTGAAACTCCCTTATGCTCTAGCATCATATTCATGCATGCAAACTAAGTGTGCACTCTTAATAAACATACACGAATAAGTTATCAATCAAGCAGTTAAACAAATTGAATTCACAACTTATGAAATCACAACTGAAGGTAATCAAATCATATTGCAAGCATGAACATGGTTTTGAATTCCCCCCTAGCTAAGGGGGGTTTAGTTCCTCATACTCACAAAGCAAAGATAAACAAATTTAGACATTGAAAACAAAAGAATGAAAACACCTAAAAACGCTCCAACAATCCAACTTGAATGGCAAGCACGTCCAAGGGTCCTCCTTCTTCTCTTTGTTGCGACACAAGGTGTGGTTTGATGGATGAGTGGTAAATTATGGTGGTGGATGGATATAGGTGAGTTATGGTGAAAGGTGGATGGGTGGATTGTGTTCTCCCGGCCAAGGAATGAAAGTGTAAGTGTATGGAGTTGTCAAATGTGAATGTAGTGTCTTTTGATGGATCTTTTCTCCTCCCCCTTGTTATGGTGAAGGGTGGATGTATTTATAGCTAGGGAGAGGACCACCATCTAATTAAGGTGGTAGTGGTGTATGTTGTGGTAATGAGTGGATGTAATGGGTGTAGTGGGTGAGTGTTTGGTAATGAGTGGATGTAATAGGTGTAGTGGATGGATGTTTGGTAATGAGTGGATGTAATGGGTGTAGTGGATGGATGTTTGGAGTTGTAGGTCAACACACTTGGACACACACATGCTGATTTCTAGCCTTCAAATCTTCAAAAACGTCTATCCTCATGTCTCCATGCTTGCACTATCCAATCTTGGCCCAAAAATACTCCAAAATGCTCCAAATAGCACTTTGTTGCTAACTTTGTTATTTGAACCTACAAACACACGAAAATAGCGTAAAATACATAATTGACTAAGAAATAACAACATAAATGCACAAGAACAAGCTAACTAAGTCGCATAAATATGCTCCTATCAAATTCCCCCACACTTAGCTTTTGCTAGTCCTCGAGCAAAACAAAACATAACCTAGACCTTCCAACATTTGCCCCAAGGATTTTCAATGAAACATGACATGCCAAAGATCACCACTTACATAGATTTAAGCAATCCTTACCCTTGAGCATACTTAATCATAGTCACCATTCACTAGCTCACATTTAATCAATTAAAACAACATTTTGAATGTAGTAACATGCCTTAGAGAATTCCCTCAATCCCTTACTAGATACTCCCTATTTTCACACACATTTTCTGACTACACACCTTACACTAGTTATATGTGAGAAGATTGATGTAAACATAGAAGACTAGTACTCACATATGTTATAACAAAGAAAGCAATTTCTGGAGTTAATAAGCATGTTTAGATATGATCTTATGAATGGTATGCTACTACTTAGATGCAAGAACCAGTGACACCATATGCTCATACCAATTTCGAACTCCACAAATTGAAACACACAACACTCAAGATTGAAGTCAAGGGATGTAACAGGGCTTGGAGATAATGGCTAACAAAGAAAGGATAGGAATAACAAACGTTCTTAAAGTGATAGCAAGCAAAGCAATGAAATAGACACTTGGCATTCTCTTTAGAATGCAGAATCAACTTTTACATACCAAGGGACGATTCATGCAACACTTAGGGCCGAATTCAATGTTTTGGACCCTTTTTTAACAAACAACACTTTAGAGCTCTTGCTCATACTCTTTTTTCTTTTCTCTACCCATGCCTTATTAAGGACTTTGGCGCGCACACACACAATAATCACTTCCCCCACACTTGTTTTTCTGCAAGAGTTCAACAAAAGGAAATCCTTCTAAATTATGCTTTACTATGCTTCAAGAACAAGGGTATGGATGGTCCTATTCTAGGCTAGGTGAGAATAGTGTGGGTAACAAAGAACATAGGCTACACAAGGCTAAACGGGGTTAAACTTACACACATAATGAACGGGATTGGCTTTTTGGCTCTTGGCTCACTAAACAACTTCATCTTGAATATGTGTTATGCAAATCAATAACATGCTTTGAATGAAATAGGCATGAGTTCTAGTATTTGGAACTAAATGATGAAACGTATTCTAAATAGCAACCAAGCAAAGAATAATGAGATCATGCAACGACTTTAGAAAACAACGATGCACAAATTATTAAATCTCCAAATAAACGTTCAGGCTCAAGTCTCACAATGTTGTAGCGTTCATTTGAGTTCCTTCTTTCAAACATGGTACAAAAACTGATTATTTTTTTTTCTTTATGATTGCTTGTGAATTCATAAATTATAACCACAACCAAGCATACACCAAAGAGTAAATCAAATTTTTATCCAAGTTTATAACTCTCTTTAACAGTCATGTAATTAAAAACCAAATCCTCATCATTGTGTTGGAAGGTACCCTAAGACACAACTAAACATACAAAAACAACTCTTTTTGGGTTTTTCAAATTTTTATGAGATTTTCGGATTTTTATATCAAAACACACTAAAACACTCCAAAACAGCTTTAAAAACACTTAAAACAACAAGGAACAACACTAGAAGTAATGGGTGATAAACTCCTACGAATTTCATGCAAAACAACTTGGTTACCCCCCCCCCACACTTAAATCAAACATTGTCTTATGAATGGTATGTTACTACTTAGATGCAAGAACCAGTGACACCATATGCTCATACCAATTTCGAACTCCACAAATTGAAACACTAATCGCCAGATCTCAAATCAATCTTAGAGAACACACACGCACCTTTAAGCTGATCAAACAAATCATCGATACGAGGCAATGAATAATGGTTTTTAATCGTTACCCGATTTAATTGCCTGTAATCAATACATAATCTCAAAGTTCCATCTTTCTTTCTTACAAACAACACTGGAGCTCCCCATAGTGAAGTACTAGGTTGAATGAAACCTTTATCAGTTAAACACATAATGAACGGGATAGGCTTTTTGGCTCTTGGCTCACTAAACAACTTCATCTTGAATATGTGTTATGCAAATCAATAACATGCTTTGAATGAAATAGGCATGAGTTCTAGTATTTGGAACTAAATGATGAAACGTATTCTAAATAGCAACCAAGCAAAGAATAATGAGATCATGCAACGACTTTAGAAAACAACTATGCACAAATTATTAACTCTCCAAATAAACGTTCAGGCTCAAGTCTCACAATGTTGTAGCGTTCATTTGAGTTCCTTCTTTCAAGCATGGTACAAAAACTGATTATTTTTTTTTCTTTATGATTGCATGTGAATTCATAAATTATAACCACAACCAAGCATACACCAAAGAGTAAATCAAATTTTTATCCAAGTTTATAACTCTCTTTAACAGTCATGTAATTAAAAACCAAATCCTCATCATTGTGTTGGAAGGTACCCTAAGACACAACTAAACATACAAAAACAACTCTTTTTGGGTTTTTCAAAACAATTTTTCAAATTTTTATGAGATTTTCGGATTTTTATATCAAAACACACTAAAACACTCCAAAACAGCTTTAAAAACACTTAAAACAACAAGGAACAACACTAGAAGTAATGGGTGATAAACTCCTACGAATTTCATGCAAAACAACTTGGTTACCCCCCCCACACTTAAATCAAACATTGTCCTCAATGTTTCAAGCATAAACTCACAAAAAAAACAAACAAACAAACAAACAAACAACGAATAAACATGATAAGTATGGCAAAGTAAAAACCAGATAAAGTAGAGTTTAAGAATGCGAATTTGGTTTTGGAGATAGATGATCTTGTTGACTTTCCATAGCTTTGATCTCGAACTGGTTTAGAATTCTGAGTGAGGAATATGAGACTTCCTTGGTTTCAAATCAGACTCCTTTTGCTGGGTTGATTTGATTGCGCAGTCTGCATTCTTCTCTGCTTGTTTCTTCTGCACGGTAGGCAGGCACGAGGTAGAGGTGTTGGTCTGTTACTTTCTTCAATCTTTCCAAGTGCCTACCTCTTGCTTTCTTTCTCCTTGTCCCTAGCTGAGGATGAATTGGCACATTGTCTCCACATGCTTTGAGGTATCATTTTCACTTCCCTTATCTATTCCCCAGGCAGATGTGGTAGACGAAGATGAAGCATAAGATGATGAAGATGAGTACTCGAGTGCAAGGCTAGGTAAGCAATCAGGAAAGGGTTCCAGGCAGTCGGTTCTAGATCAGAAGATTGATACCAAGTGCTGGCTGATTGCTCTCTTTCTCTTTGTCCCAAAACAACGACAAGGAGAAGGACAGGGAGAAAGCATGATATGAGATACTCTTACTTTCAACCTTCATGATATGAAATACTTTTGCTTTGGATGAGTTGTTTGCAGAGGTACCCCAAGGAATAAGGAACACTGAGTGACTCGAGAGGGTTTGTTGGAAAGGCATTCGCGGAGAAGAAGAAGGGTTATGTATGTCTGCCTTGCAATGGAGGGTGAATGGTGACATTTATAGGAATTAATAACCGGTATTATTCTTTCACTCTTGTCAGCAACCGTTAAATGATTTAATAGTAAACTTCACGTGCTTTCTACTTCACAATAGATCTTCAACATATTGCCCGTAATTTCTGCAAGGCTGAGTGTGCATGTGACAGGCGCTGACGCGTCTGGAAAAGCAAATGCCTCTTCGATATCTGGAATTGGCGCTTCGACAAACTACCCGTGATTTTGGCAAAGCTGACTCTGGATGTGATAGATGCTAACATGTCTGGAAAAGCAGATGCCTCTCGGATATCTAGAATCGACGTTTCGACAAACTGCCAATGATTTCCGCAAAGCTGACTCTGCAAAGAAGATGCCTCTCCGATATTTGAGCTTGCCTCTTCGATCTCTGAAACCCCGTCGAGTGCAGAGGTTGCATGTGACAAATGCGGACAAATCTGGAAACGAAGATTGGTCGTGGTTTCTGAGCAAGCCCAGCTTTTGAGAAAGCTAGCGCCTCTTCGATTTTTGAGTTGGCCTCTTCGATTTCTGAGCTCGCCTCTTTGATCTCTGAAATCCCGTCGAGTGTTGATTTTAATAGAGGTACGCAGGACGTTCAAAGCACACTTGAATTTCTGCCTGTAGAAACTCCCTTTCTTGCACTTCTACGATCTTGACTTGTCCGACCTCTTCTTTCTTTAATACCTCTGAAAATGTCTGGCCCCTCCGACCGTCGTTTCGACTTGAACCTTGGTGAAGAGGCAGCCCCGCCTTCTCCAGACAACATATGGCGCCCATCCTTTATATCCCTTACAGGTCCCCTTACCGTTGAGGATTTGGTGATGAAGAATGATATGACAGCTGCGGTGGTGGTGAGGAACCTTGTCATTCCCAAAGATAATAAACTACTTGCTAAACGGTCTGATGAGTTGGCTGTTAAGGATTCTCTGGCTTTCAGTGTGTAGTGTGCAGGTTCTGTGTCTAATATGGCCCAACGTCTATTTGCCCGAACCCATCAAGTTGAATCATTGGCGGCTGAAGTGATAAGATTCCAGCAGGAGATTAGAGGGCTTAAGCATGAGAATAAACAGTTGCACAAGCTCGCAAATAACTATGCTACAAACATGAAAAAAAAGATTGACCAGATGCTGGAATCTGATAGTTAGATTTTACTTGATCATCAGAGGTTTGTGGGTTTATTCCAACAGCATTTGCCTTCGTCTTCTGGGGCTGTACCGCGTAATGAACCTCCAAATGATCAACCTCCGATGCCTCCTCCTTCTGGGGCTTCGCCGACTGCTGAGGCTCCGCAGACTACTGAGACTTCTTCTAAGCAGCCTTTGTGAAGGCTCCCTCTTGTATTTATCTGCTTAATGTTCCTTTCTTTTTTATGAATGTAAAAATACCTTGCATAACTGTCAGTGTTTCAAAAATAAACCCACACAAAAAACAATTAAACAAGCAACAAATAAAAATGACAATCATGGCAAAATAAAACTACAGAAAAGGGAATGTTTTTAGAAACACAAAACTGATTGTGGAGCAATTCAAAAATCTTCCTTATTTGAATACATGGTTGCCTCCCAAGAAGCCCTTGCTTTAACGTCGAAACTTCCTTCTAAACTTGGATAAGGCCCATAGCATGGAATTGATCCTTGAATGGATGGTGATACTGATAGAAGCATATTTATGCGACTAAGTTAGCTTGTTCTCATGCATTTATGTTGTTATTTCTTAGTTAATTATGTATTTTAAGCTATTTTCGTGTGTTTGTAGGTCCAAAGGGTTAATGTGGCAAAGAAGTGCATTTGGAGCATTTTGGAGAATTTTTTGGGCATGGAATGGATACCTTATGCTTGGAGCAAAAGGAATGGATGAAATTTAAAGTTTGTGCATCATCATCTCCCTATAAATAACCATTTTATCACACTCATTTCACCCAACACATCCACTCATTTCAACCACCCAACACATTCACCTACCTCTACATCCACTCATTTCACCCAACACATTCACCTACCACTACATCCACTCATTACCACCACCCACTACATCCTCTTCCTAGTCTATAAATACATTCATCCACCCTTCATCAAAGGGAGATCAATAAAAACACATCCATTGATCTTCACATTCATTCCTCCATACAAACAAACCTTCAAACACTTACCAACACCTTGTGCCGTAGCAAAAGAAGGGAAGGAAAGTGCTTGGATGTGCTTACTATCCAACTTGGATCGTTGGAGCGTTTAGGTGTTTTTTTTCTTTTGTTTCCAATGTTTAAATTCATTTTACTTTGTTTTGTTGTGAAGATGAGTGGTTAAACCCCTCTTGGCTAGGGGTGATTTCAAAGCCATGATTATGTGTGTAATATGATTTGATAAATTCCAGTTATGAACTCTTGAATCGTAAATGCAATTGGCTTAACTATTTGATTGATAACTTATTTGTATTTGTTAATTAAGGGTCGACACTTAATTGGAATGCATAAATCCGTTGCTAGAATATAAGAAAGTTTCATATAATCGTTACAAACTTATATTCATAAGTAGTGGAGGTCGCTTATAAACGATCGCGTTAAGTTCAATTCCTAGCATAAGTGACATGATGTCATAGTTGCAAGTGCTTTGTCAATGCTTATGATTTTCATTAAACGTAATAATCTTTTATTGTATCTCTATTATGATGTCATGTAGGGAACTTTAGAAGAATGTTTTGGGTTGTCGAATGATGTCATCCAATCCAATAAAACAAGGAAAATCTGAGAGTTAACTAGTGATGTCACGGTTAATTTGGAGCATTGTCGTTCATAATTCAATGAAGTAGTAACTGGAAATCAAATTATTTGCATACATGTCATGTGTGGAGAAAAAACTTCTAGCTATGCCATCCATCATCTTATTTCTCAAATTTGTTTTACAATCTGTCTAGTTTTTCATACTTGTTTGTTTGTTTAAACTTCATCCAAAACTCAATCCCTTTTTACTTTAGTGTGTCTAATTAGTTAGAATATGTTTTAATTTGTGTTTTTAAATGTTTTGATTCAAGTAAAAGTCAATTTTCGTCCAAAGTCATTCCTAGTGTCTAGTTTAGGTTTATTTAGTTGTTTTAAGCTGTTTTGAGTATTTTAAGTTTGCTTTGAGTCTTGTGAGTCTTGTTAAGTATTTTTAAGTTTAGTTCTATGTTTTTGAGTCAGTTTAGAGGTTATTAGCAAGCCCTCCTAATCCCCGGTCCAGAACGATCCCTACTTATACTTATACTACAGTTGTCAAAAAAGGGCTAAATTTATGTGTTAAGTTAATTTTCGCATCAAGTTTTTGGCGCCGTTGCCGGGGATTAGCAACTTTGCTAATCCCTTGTTATTTCTTTTTGTTTATTTTCGTGTCCTTTGTTTTTAGTTACTGACTTTGTTTCTATTTGTGTGTTTGTTTTTTTTTTTTTTTTTTTTTTTTTACTTTTGATATTTGATTTAGTTTTGTTTCCCTGATTTCAGGTACTAGAGAAGTAAGACATGGATTTTGCTACCATTCAAGCTCAATCGGTAGAACTTACTTCTCAATTGTCATAATATGCCGAAAGGACCACAATGCAAAGTGTCCCTACATGTGGTGTGTCATATGGGCAAGGATATCCAACTCAGCAATATTCTCAATTCGCTGCGAATGAAGATGCTTGGGGTTATCAAGGCCATAGCCAATCATGGGACAACATGTTTTCCAATGCTTACAATTCGGATTGGAGAGATTATTCAGATTACATAGAACCTCAACAATTCCAACAAGATGGATATTTCCAACAAGATGGATATTGCCAACAAGAAGAGGAGTTCCATTCAAGACCTATGCAGCCATCACAACCTCATATACAATATGCTCAATCAAACTCAGGTTCGTCAATAGATTATGATCGAATTTTTTATGAAATAAATTATTTGGTGCAGGGCTCACAAAATCAAACCAATGAGGCTCAACAAGATGGATATTGGCAGCAATCTGAGGAGTTTTATTTAACACCTATGCAGCCACCACAGCTTCCCCTACAACAATTCCAATCAAATTCAAGTATGTCCACGGATAGTGATCAAAATTTTCAATTACTAACCTCTTTGGTGCAGGGGCAGCAAAATCAAAATGAAACAATGCTCAATCAAGCTAAGGAGATGAACGAATTGAAAAATCAACTTGGAGAGATTATGGAGTTCACGGCACAAATTCAAGAGCAAAGTGAACTCTCCAACTCAACTATTGAAAATTTGAAGGAAGATTTTGAAATCCATGATGCTATAACTTTAGGAAGTGCTATGGAGGTTGGAGGTGAACCCAAGACATCCAAACCAACCCAAAACATGGATGAACAGCTGATGCTCGAAGAAGAGGAGAATAACAAGGCCATGCCAAGGGAAGAACCACCTTTGTCGCAGCCCTATATGCCCTATATGTCGTCCACTACAACCAAGGTAAGCCTAAATTCAATCCGTCTTGACCCTATTTCACCAAATGTCCTTATTCATTGCAGGATCATGCAATCCAAGGAAGAAGAGGGTGAGAAAGGCATATTCAAAACCTTTCCAAAGAATCAAGAGCAAGAAGTGGATGGGGAATGTCTAGAATTTATCAAAGAAGATACACTTGAGATGAAAAATCCCAAAGAAGTTGGATTTTATGACACGGGACAAGTCATAACTCTCAAAACACCAAATCTGGCCAAGTCTCATATCCCTGCAACCTTCAAAGATGTGGTGTTCGTAATTGAGTTTGTGTCGGAGCAAGCAAGTAAGCCATCTTCTCCAACTTCGATTTTATTTTATACTAACTTGCTGATTTTGATGATTCAAGCACCTACACTAGAATTTAAACCATTGCCGGATCATGTCAAGTATCACCTTCCATTCAAGGATCAATTCCATGCTATAGGCCCTATCCAAGCTTAGAAGGAAATTTCGTCCGGCTGGAAGACGTTAAAGCAAGCGCTTCTTGGGAGGTAACCCATGTATTCAAAAAAGAGGAAGATTTTTGAATCGCTCCACAATCAGTTTTGCGTTTCTAAAAACCTTCCATTTTCTGTAGTTTTATTTTGCCATGATTGTCATTTTTATTTGTTGCTTGTTTAATTGTTTTTTTGTGTGAGTTTATTTTTTTTTTTAAAACACTGACAATTATGCAAGGTATTTTTACATTCATAACAAAGAAGGGAACATTAAGCAGATAAATACAAGAGGGAGCCTTCACAAAGGCTGCTTAGGAGAAATCTCAATAGTCGGCGGAGCCCCAGAAGGATGAGGCATCAGAGGTTGATCATTTGGAGCTTCATTACGTTACGCGGTACAGCCTCAGAAGACGAAGGCAAATGCTGTTGGAACAAACCCACAAACCTCTGATGATCAAGTAAAATCTGACCATCAGATTCCTGCATCTGGTCAATCTTCCTCTTCATGTTTGTAGCATAGTTATATGCGAGCCTGTGCAACTGTTTATTCTCATGCTTAAGCCCTCTAATCTCCTGCTTGAGACTCATCACTTCAGCCACCAATGATTCAACTTGACGGGTTTAGGCAAATAGGCGTTGGGCCATATTGGACACGGAACCTGTGCACTGCACACTGAGAGCCAGAGAATCCTTAACAGCCAACTCATCAAACCATTTGGCAAGTAGTCTGTTATCTTTGGGAGTGACAAGGTTCCTGGCCACCACTGCAGCTGTCATATCATTTTTCATCACCGAATTCCCAACGGTAAGGGGACCAGTAGGGGATATGAAGGATGGACGCCATATGTTGTCTGGGGAAGGCGGGGCTGCCTCTTCACCAAAGTTCAAGTCAAAACGACGGTCGGAGGGGTCAGACATTTTTAGAGGTGTTAAAGAAAGAAGAGGTCGGACAAGTTAAGATCGTAGAAGTGAAAGAAGAGAGTTTTTACAGGCATAAATTCAAGTGTGCTTTGAACGTCCTACGTACCTCTATAAAAATCAGCACGTGATGGGATTTCAGAGATCGAAGAGGCGAGCTTAGAAATCGAAGAGGCCAACTTAAAAATCAAAGAGGCGCTAGCTTTCTCAAAAACTGGGTTTGCTCAGAAACCACGGCCAATCTTCTTTCCCATATTTGTCCGCACTTGTCACATGCAACCTCTGCACTTGACGGGATTTCAGAGATCGAAGAGGCAAGCTCAGAAATCGGAGAGGCATCTGCTTTTCCAGACGTGTCAGCATCTGTCACATGCAGAGTCGACTTTGCAAAAATCACGGGCAGTTTGTTGAAGCGCCAATTCCAAATATCGGAGAGGCATCTGCTTTTCCAGACGTGTCAGCATCTGTTACATGCAGAGTAAACTTTGCGAAAATCACTGGTAGTTTGTCGAAGCGCCGATTCCAGATATCGAAGAGGCAATTATTTTTTCATACGTGTCAGCATCTGTCACATGCAGAGTTAGCTTTGCAGTAATCACGGGTAGTTTGTCGAAGCGTCGATTCCAGATATCGAAGAAGTATCTGCTTTTCCATGCAGACTCAGCCTTGCGGAAATTACAGGTAATCTGTCGAAGATCTCTTGTGAAGTTTACTATTAAATCATCCAACGGTCGCTGACAAGAGTGAAAGAGTAGCACCGGTTATTAATTCCTATAAATGGCACCATTCACCCTCCATTTCAAGGCATACATACATAACCCTTCTTCTTCTCCGAAAATGTCTTTCCAACAAACCCTCTCGAGTCACTCAGTGTTCCTTATTCCTTGGGGTACCTCTGCAAAAAACTCATCGAAAGCAAAAGTATTTCATATCATGAAGGTTGAAAGCAAGAGTATCTCATATCATGTTTTCTCCCTGTCATTCTCCTTGTCGTTATTTTGGGACAAGGAGAAAGAGAGCAATCAGCCAGCACTTGGTATCAATCTTCCAATCGGGAACCGACTGTCTGGAACCCCTTCCTGATTGCTTACCTAGCCTTGCTCTCGAGTACTCATCTTCATCATTTTATGCTTCCTCTTCGTCTACCACATCTACCTGGGGAACAGATAAGGGAAGTGAAAATGATACCTCGAAGCATGTGGCGACAATTTGCCAATTCATCCACAGCTAGGGACAAGGAGAAAGAAAGCAAGAGGTGGGCACTTGGAAAGATTGAAGAAAGAAACAGACCATCACCTTTACTTCGTGCCTACCTGCCGTGCAGAAGAAACAAGCAGAGAAGAATGCAGACTACACAACCAAGGAACTCTAATATTCCTCGCTCAGAATTCCAAACCAGTTCAAGATCAACGCCGTGGAAAGTCAACAAGGTCATCTATCTCCAAAACCAGATTTGCGTTCTTAAACTCTACTCTGTCTAGTTTTTACTTTGCTATACTTGTCATGTTTATTCGTTGTTTGTTTGCTTGTTTTTGCGTGAGTTTATGCTTAAAACATTGAGGACAATGTTTGATTTAAGTGTGGGGGGTAACTATTGTTTTGCATGAAATTCGTAGGAGTTTATCACCCATTACTTCTAGTGTTGTTCCTTGCTGTTTTTTTTAAGTGTTTTTAAGCTGTTTTGGAGTGTTTTAGTGTGTTTTGACATAAAATTTTGAAAATTTGTTTTGAAAAACCCAAAAAGAGTTGTTTTTGTGTGCATATTTGTGTCTTAGGGTACCTTCCAACACAATGATAGGGATTTGGTTTTTAATTACATGACTGTTAAAGAGAGTTATAAACATGGATAAAAATTTGATTTACTCTTTGGTGTATGCTTGGTTGTGGTTATAATTTATGAATTCACATGCAATCATAAAGGAAAAATCAGTTTTTGTAACATGCTTGAAGGAAGGAACTCAAATGAACACTACAACCTTGTGAGACTTGAGCCTAAACATTTATTTGGAGAGTTAATAATCTATGCATCATTGTTTCCTAAAGTCGTTGCATGATCTCATTATTCTTTGCTTGGTTGCTACTTAGAAGGCGTTTCATCATTTAGTTCCAAATGCTAGAACTCATGCCTATTTCATTTAAAGCATGCTATTGATTTGCATAACACATATTCAAGATGAAGTTGTGTAGTGACCACCAAAGCCAAATTGTCGTGCCCCTATTTCATTATGTGTTTAAGTTTAACCCCGTTAAGCCTTATTAAGCGTATGTTCTTTGTTAATCCACACTATCCTTACCTAGCCTAGTTTTAGGACCATCCATACCCTTGTTTTTGAAGCATAGTAAAGCATGACTTAAAATGAACTCCTTTTTTATCAATGCATTGCAGAAAGCAAGTGTGGGGGAAGTGATTCTTGTGTGTGTGTGTGTGTGTCAAAGTCCTTAATAAGACACGGGTAGAAAAGAAAAAAAAATTGTGAAAAGAAAAAAAAGTTTGTTAAAAAAGGGTCCAAAACATTGAATTCGGCCCTAAATGTTGCATGAATCTTCCCTTTGTATTTAAAAGTTGATTTCTGCATTCTAAAGTGAATTCTAAGTTTCAATTTCATTACTTTACTTGCTATTGCTTTAAGAACGTTTGTTATCCCTATCCTTTCTTTGTTAGCCATTACCTTTAGCCCCGTTACAACCTTTGACTTCTATCTTGAGTGTTATGTGTTTCAATTTGTGGAGTTTGAAGTTGGTATGAGCATATGGTGTCACTGGTTCTCGCATTTAAGTAGTAGCATTCCATTCATGAGATCATTACTAAACATGCTTAATAACTCCAGAAAATTGCTTTCTTTGTTATAACACATGTGACTCCTAGTCTTTCGTGTTTACATTAATCTTCTCACATATACTAGTGTAGGGTGTGTAGTCAGAAAATGTGTGTGAAAATAGAGAGTATCTTGTAAGAAATTGAGCAAATTCTCTAAGGCATGTTACTAAATTCAAAACATCGTTTTAATTGGTTAATTGTGAACTAGTAAGTGGTGACTGTGATTAAGTATGTGCTCAAGTGTAAAGATGACCAAAATCTGTGGGAATGATGATTTTTAACATGTCATGTTTCATTAAAAATCCCTAAGGCAAATGTTGGAAGGTCTAGGTTGTGTTTTGTTTGTTTCGTTTGTTTTGTTTTGCTCGAGGACTAGCGAAAGCTAAGTGTGGGGGAATTTGATAGAAGCATATTTATGCGACTGAGTTAGCTTGTTCTCATGCATTTATGTTGTTATTTCTTAGTTAATTATGTATTTTAAGCTATTTTCGTGTGTTTGTAGGTCCAAAGGGTTAATGTGGCAAAGAAGTGCATTTGGAGCATTTTGGAGCATTTTTGGGCATGGAATGGATACCTTATGCTTGGAGCAAAAGGAATGGATGAAATTTGAAGTTTGTGCATCATCATCTCCCTATAAATAACCATTTTAGCACACTCATTCCACCCAACACATCCACTCCTTTCAACAACCCAACACATTCACCTACCACTACATCCACTCATTTCACCCAACACATCCACTCATTTCTACCACCCAACACATTCACCTACCACTACATCCACTCATTTCACCCAACACATTCACCTACCACTACATCCACTCATTACCACCACCCACTACATCCTCTTCCTAGTCTATAAATACATTCATCCACCCTTCATCAAAGGGAGATCAATAAAAACACATCCATTCATCTTCACATCCATTCCTCCATACAAACAAATCTTCAAACACTTGCCAACACCTTGTGCCGTAGCAAAAGAAGGGAAGGAAAGTCCTTGGATGTGCTTGTTATCCAACTTGGATCGTTGGAGTGTTTAGGTGTTTTCTTTCTTTTGTTTACAATGTTTGAATTCATTTTACTTTGTTTTGTTGTGAAGATGAGTGGTTAAACCCCTCTTGGCTAGGGGTGATTTCAAAGCCATGATTATGTGTGTAATATGATTTGATAAATTCCAGTTATGAACTCTTGAATCGTAAATGCAATTGGCTTAACTATTTGATTGATAACTTATTTGTATTTGTTAATTAAGGGTCGACACTTAATTGGCATGCATAAATCCGTTGCTAGAATATAAGAAAGTTTCATATAATCATTACAAACTTATATTCATAAGTAGTGGAGGTCGCTTATAAACGATCGCGTTAAGTTCAATTCCTAGCATAAGTGACATGATGTCATAGTTGCAAGTGCTTTGTCAATGCTTATGATTTTCATTAAACATAATAATCTTTTATTGTATCTCTATTATGATGTCATGTAGGGAACTTTAGAAGAATGTTTTGGGTTGTCGAATGATGTCATCCAATCCAATAAAACAAGGAAAATCTGAAAGTTAACTAGTGATCTCACGGTTAATTTGGAGCATTGTCGTTCATAATTCAATGAAGTAGTAACTGGAAATCGAATTATTTGCATACATGTCATGTGTGGAGAAAAAGCCTCTAGTTATCTCATCCATCATCTTATTTCTTAAATTTGTTTTACAATCTGTCTAGTTTTTCATACTTATTTGTTTGTTTCAACTTCGTCCAAAACTCAATCCCCTTTTACTTTAGTGTGTCTAATTAGTTAGAATCTGTTTTAATTTGTGTTTTTAAATGTTTTGATTCAAGTAAAAGTTAATTTTCGTACAAAGTCATTCCTAGTGTCTAGTTTAAGTTTATTTAGTTGTTTTAAGTTGTTTTGAGTATTTTAAGTTTGCTTTGGGTCTTATGAGTCTTGTTAAGTATTTTTAAGTTTAGTTTTATGTTTTTGAGTCAGTTTAGAGGATATTAGCAAGCCCTCCTAATCCCCGGTCCAGAATGATCCCCACTTATACTTATACTACAGTTGTCAAAAGAAGGTTAAATTTGTGTGTTAAGTTAATTTTCGCATCAGATACTTGACGTGATCCGGCAATGGTTTAAATTCTAGTGTAGGTGCCTGAATCATCAAAATCAGCAAGTTAGTATATAATAAAATCGAAGTTGGAGAAAATGGCTTACTTGCTTGCTCTAACACAAACTCAATTACAAACACCACATCTTTGAAGGTTGCAGGGATATGGGACTGGGCTAGATTTGGTGTTTTGAGAGTTATGACTTGTCTCGTGTCATAAAATCCAACTTCTTTGGGAATTTTCATCTCAAGTGTATCTTCTTTGATGAATTCTAGACATTCCCCATCCACTTCTTGCTCTTGATTCGTTGGAAAGGTTTCGAAGATGCCTTTCTCACCCTCTTCTTCCTTGGATTGCATGATCCTGCAAGGAATAAGGACATTTGGTGAAACGGGGTCAGGACAAATTGAATTTAGGCTTACCTTGGTTGTAGTGGACGGCATAGAGGGCATATAGGGTTGCGGCAAGGGTGGTTCTTCCTTTGCCGTGGCCTTGTTATTCTCCTCTTCTTCGTGCAGCAGTTGTTCATCCATGTTTTGGCTTGGTTCGGATGTCTTGGGTTCACCTCCAACCTCCATAGCACTTCCCAAAGTGATAGCATCAAGGATTTCAAAATCTTCCTTCAAATTTTCAATAGTTGAGTTGGAGAGTTCACTTTGCTCTTGAATTTGTGCCATGAACTCCATAATCTGCCCAATTTGCTTCTCCAATTCTCCCATCTTCTTGGCTTGATTTTGCATCTCTTTGTTTCCATTTTCTACTTCCTAGTTCAAAGAGGTGAGTAACTTATTAAACATATCATTATCCAAAGACGTACCTAAATTGAATTGGGCAGATTGTTGTGGTGACTACATAGGTCTTGAATAGACTTCCTCTTCTTGCTGCCAATACCCATCTCCAATCCGAATTGTAAGCATTGGAAAACATGTTGTCCCACAATTGGCTATGGCCTTGATAACCCCAAGCATCTTCATTCGCAGCGAATTGAGAACATTGATGAGTTGGATATCCTTGCCCATAGGACACACCATCTGTAGGGACACTTTGCATTGTGGTCCTTTCGGCATATTGTGACAATTGAGAAGTAAGTTTCGCCAATTGAGCTTGAATGGTAGCAAAATCCATGTCTTACTTCTCTAGTACTTGAAATCAAGGAAACAAAACTAAATCAAATATCATAAGTAAAAATAAAAGACACAAATAGAAACAAAGTCAGTAACTAAAACAAAAGACATGAAAAGAAAAAACGGGGGATTAGCAAAGTTGCTAATCCCCGGCAACGGCGCCAAAAATTTGATGCGAAAATTGAAGGAAAAAATTTAGTCCTAGCTAAGAACAAGTAAGAACATTTGAAAACATATGCAAACTATTAACACATTTAAAGTAGGCATGCATTCAAAACAATTCATAAAACCCATGACTTTCAAAGCCTAGTATATGGTGAACCAATAAACTCTTTAACAACATTAAAGAGAAGGAAAGATTTAGAGTTTCTTTACCCTTGAAGCTCATCCTTGATTACACAAGGGATTCACCCAAGTGGAGGGCCTTCAAGTCACCTCCTTGCTCCTTGGATCTTCCTTGTGATTTTCCTACTTTTAGTGCTCCTTTGCTTCTTTGAGGATTTGAGGATTTGTTCTCCAAAACACCAAAAGCTTGATGTCTCTAAGTCTCTTCACCAAGGATATGATGTGAAGATGAAATGAATGACTTAGGGAAGAAGAGATTGCTAGCTATCCCTTCCCTAGGTGGCCGGCCTCTTTAGAGAGAATGAGAGAAAATGTTTCACCTCATTTCACCAAGAAAAACCCTAAATGAAAATAAAGCTATAAAGTTGCTTTTATACTTCATCACAAGTGAGTGGCAAACTTGTAATTAATCCAAGTTTGACACTTCTCACCCTAATGGCCGGCCATATCAAATTGATTGGGCTAATTGCCCATTTTGTTTTAGTTGTCATACAACTTAAACATAATGGGCCTTATGGACCAAAACGCTTTTGGGCCCCGAAACCCAAAACCAACATATAAGCCCAATACGAACATTTCGTATAATTAATTAACTAATTAATTAATCTTGACCATTCTTCAATTAAAACATTTAATTGCTTATCCATTTCATTTAATTTCTTCACCAACATCCTTACTCGGTGTACGATCCATTAGGTTCCATTTAGCGAGGTAGTGGGCGATTGTTACTCTTAACGATCGATTGTGAATTGAAACCACATTTCAATTCTCCCTTAAAATTAGTGTTTGCTAATCTTTAGGGCTTCCACAAACCATGAGTGACACCTAGCAGCATATCATGTTTACCCAGTGGTTGGAGAACCTATCCAGTTACAACTACAATGCAATACGGTCCTTCTCTAATACAATACTCTTAATCACATTGTTTAAGTGATAGTTTGTTTCATGTCTACTATCCAATGTGATACTTATCTATATGATTCAGTTGAATATGATTTGGAACAAACTTCCTAAGTCATATTCATATGCTTTGGCCAAAGACTCTCGAATCATATCTTAGAGCATTCTCCTTCCACCATGGAAGGTTAGAGATTCCTTGTTGTGCATTCAGATGCCTACATGACTAGGTAGCTTGACCACAACAATGTCGTGGACACTCCAATAGAATGCCTTTGCATGATCAAAGATCAAGGACCTAACCATTAGACATTTATGATGCCTCAGGTCAAATGACTACTTTGCATATTGCAACTCTCGAGTTCTTACATGACATGTATGTTCGAACTCTCTTTTGATCGTTGTTCAGTGTACTCGATCACTCTTTCGAGCACCTATGTATTTGCCTTAGTGTCCAACACTAAATGACTTGAGACTTGTCATACTCACGCTTGAGTCGACATAACACATACTAACCTTAGCGGATTGTCAATGCCCAATTGGCAATCCTATGGATAGGAACGTTTTAGGAATGAACATAAGAGAAAGATTTCGATAATCTAACTTACTTAAATCACTTATCTCTTAGATCAAATACATTCCTTGGATTCCCTTATTGCTTAAACACATGATACAATAAATAGTGATTAACAATAAGCTTTGCCCTTCATTAAACATATAAAAGTTTAATACAATAAGTATTCCAAAAGCTATTACATCAAATGAGTTGCTTTGTGGGCATACTTCCAACAAAAATTAACTTAACACACAAATTAAACCCTCTTATTGTCAAATTGTAGTATAAATGCAAGTAGAGATCGTTCTGAACCGGGGATTATGAGAGCTTGCTAAAACCTCTAAATTGACTTAAAAACATATAAACAAAGTTAAAAACACTAAACTAGACTCAAAGAACTTAAAACAAACTCAAAGGACTCAAAACAAGCTAAAAACGTTCAAATCTGCCTAAAAACACAAACTGAGCACATTTGGACTCTAACACACTTTTGGGACACCTAAAAACACAAATCAAAACAAATTTTGACTAATAAAACACTTTAAAGTAAAGGGGGTTTTGGTTTTGACGAATTTGAAAACAAAACAAGTAAATTAAAAAACTAATGAAATCTGCACGAATTTGAGTAAATTGAATGGATGGAAGGCTAGCTAGGAGCTTCTTCTCCATACATGACATACTTGCACATAAACCAATTTTCAGTTGTTCTTTCAATCAATCATGAAACTCAACACCCCAGGTTAATTAAGTCCACTTAAATTAACCTTCAAGTTCTTCTTAAGTTATTGAATTGGATGGGAAAGCGCATACAACAATTCAAGCATTCTTCAAACGTTCTTTACATGAACAGCACAATAAAGATACAATCAAAGATCATTAGGCATTATGAAAACTATAAGTATTGACGAGGCATTCGTTACTATGATGAGCATGAAACTCCTGCGAAAAATTTATTTAACGCGATCGTTTATAAGCGACCTCCACTACTTGTGAATATAAGTTTGTAACTATTAGGTGAAACTCCCTTATACTCTAGCATCATATTCATGCATGCAAACTAAGTGTGCACTCTTAATAAACATACACGAATAAGTTATCAATCAAGCAGTTAAACAAATTGAATTCACAACTTATGAAATCACAACTGAAGGTAATCAAATCATATTGCAAGCATGAACATGGTTTCGAATTCCCCCCTAGCTAAGGGGGGTTTAGTTCCTCATACTCACAAAGAAAAGATAAACAAATTTAGACATTGAAAACAAAAGAATGAAAACACCTAAAAACGCTCCAACAATCCAACTTGAATGGCAAGCACGTCCAAGGGTCCTCATTCTTCTCTTTGTTGCGGCACAAGGTGTGGTTTGATGGATGAATGGTAAATTATGGTGGTGGATGGATATAGGTGAGTTATGGTGAATGGTGGATGGGTGGATTGTGTTCTCCCGACCAAGGAATGAAAGTGTTAGTGTATGGAGTTGTGAAATGTGAATGTAGTATCTTTTGATGGATCTTTTCTCCTCCCCCTTGTTATGGTGAAGGGTGGATGTATTTATAGGCTAGGGAGAGGACCACCATCTAATTACGGTGGTAGTGGTGTATGTTGTGGTAATGAGTGGATGTAATGGGTGTAGTGGGTGAGTGTGTGGTAATGAGTGGATGTAATGGGTGTAGTGGATGGATGTTTGGTAATGAGTGGATATAATTGGTGTAGTGGATGGATGTTTGGTAATGAGTGGATGTAATGGGTGTAGTGGGTGGATGTTTGGTAATGAGTGGATGTAATAGGTGTAGTGGATGGATGTTTGGTAATGAGTGGATGTAATGGGTGTAGTGGATGGATGTTTGGAGTTTTAGGTCAATACACTTGCACACACACATGTTGATTTCTAGCCTTCAAATCTTCAAAAACGTCCATCCTCATGTCTCCATGCTTGCACTATCCAATCTTGGCCCAAAAATGCTCCAAAATGCTCCAAAATGCTCCAAATAGTACTTTGTTGCTAACTTTGTTATTTGAACCTACAAACACACAAAAATAGCTTAAAATACATAATTGACTAAGAAATAACAACATAAATGCACAAGAACAAGCTAACTAAGTTGGAACTGAATGTAATCGAATAACAACTCCTTAGCATGATTGCCTTGGTAGATTCAAATAACAACTGAATGTAATCGAATCAAATTGCAAGCATGTACATGGTTTCGAATTACCCCCCAACTAAGGGGGTTTAGTTCCTCATACTCACAACATAAAGTTTATTAAATTGAAACATCGAAGACATAAGAAAGATTACACCTAAAACGCCCAAGAATTCCACTTTGAATTTCTGCACGTCAAGCTCCCCTTCTTCTTCTCCTTGCTGCGGCAGAGATGGTTTTGGGGGTTTTTGGATGTGGTTTTGGTTTACGAAGGGAGTTAGGATGGTATGGTGGTGCGGCAAGGTGTATGGGTGGTGTATGGAGGTGTCTAATGGTGGCTGGATATGGATGGTGGCTGCGGCAAGGATGGGAAGTGGCTGGAATGGATGAAGGCTGCGGCAAGGAATGGGAGTAGGGTTTGATGAATTTCTGAATTATGGAGGGGAAGATCTTCGGCCAAAGGAGTAAAACACATATATATAGGCACCTAAAACCCTAATGAAATCAGATTTAAACAATGGGCTAGGGTTTAGATTTGTAAAATAGGGCTTCTAGGATGGAAAGGTGCGGCATGGGCTTAGGGTAACTAATCAGATTTTTGCATGTGAACAAGGCCTAGGTGCGGCTGAATAAGTGGGCTAGGGTTAGGGTTTAGGTGCGGCATAGGTCCAAGAGGTAAGGATGGGTCATCCAAAAGCCCAAAGCCTAGAATAGAAACTCACGAAAATGGAAACCTCCAAGAATAGAAACTTCCAACTTTAGAAACTTTGGTTGCCAATTCCGATTTAGGAAAGATCAACCCAAAATGGAAACTTTTAGGCTTAGCTTTCCTACTTCAAGTAGGAAACCTCAAATCTTCAACTCTTCAATTCCATCCCAACCTTGTGTTCCAAGCATGTCCTTTTCAATCCACGCTCACATTTTGCTCCAAAAGCTCCAAATTGCATCATTTCATGTAATATGTCCTTTAAACCTGAAAACACATGAAAGTAGCATAAAAGACTACTTTAACGAAGAAAACATAACAAAGATGCATAAGAACTAGCTAACTAAGGCGCATAAATATGCTCCTATCAACTGCCCCCTAAATGCAAAGATCCGGGTAGTTTTACAATTCCTTGTGTTATTGGTAATACTCGTTTTGAATCTGCCATGTTAGATTTAGGTGCATCTATAAATGTCATGCCATATTCAATTTATGCATCTATGAACTTAGAAGAGTTGAAAATGATGGTGTGATTATACAATTGGCCGATAGATCTAATGCCTATCCAAAGGGAGTTTTGGAAGATGTTTTAGTGCAGGTTAATCATTTAATCTTTCCGGCGGATTTCTACGTGCTTGAGATGAACGAGTCGAACCATGCCCCGTCATTGCCCATCCTCCTTGGAAGGCCATTCATGAAAACGGCCTGGACAAAGATTGATGTGTTTAATGGAACGTTGACGATGGAGTTTGATGGGGAAGTTATTAATTTCAATCTTTCTAATTCTATGAAGTATCCTAGTGAGAATCATTCATGTTTTGCTATTGATGTAATTGACTCTTTGGCACAGGACCATTTTGACAAATTGAAGGACAATGCACTTGAATTGGTCATCGCACAAGGAATGGACATGCAAAACGTTGAAGCAGCAACCATTGGAACCCACGGCATACATGAAAACTCCTTTGCCGTGCCCCCTAGTGATGGTGTCATTGAGATGGCGGCTGCCCTTGAATCATTGCCACCACAATCTGGTAAGTTGTTGGACCCAATTTTAAGTTCAGTTTCGGGTAATAAGATGCTTCCCTCAGTTGTGCAGCCACCTACACTTGAACTTAAGCCATTGCCTAGTCATTTGAAGTACGTTTTCTTGGGGGATGATGAGATGTTGCCCGTCATTATCTCATGCTCACTCACAGCACAAGAAGGGGGAAAGTTGATAAGGGTGCTAAAGGAGTACAAAACAGCAATTGGATGGACATTGGCCAACATAAAAGGAATTAGCCCTACTACGTGCATGCATCACATACTTTTGGAGGAGGGGTCTAAAACATCTCGAGATGCTCAACGCCGACTCAACCCTCCTATGATGGAAGTTGTGAAGAAGGAGATCATCAAACTTTTAGATTGTGGAGTAATCTATCCAATCTCGGATAGTAGGTGGGTTTCGCTAGTTCAATGCCTGCCAAACAAATCTGGAGTGACAGTGATAGAAAATGCTAAAAAAGAGCTTGTGCCCACTCGCATTCAAACCGGTTGGAGGGTGTGTATTGACTATAGGAAGCTAAACGCCACCACAAGGAAGGATTACTTCCCCTTGCCATTCATTGATCAAATGCTTGAGAGGTTAGCCGGTTATGCTTTCTATTGTTTTCTTGATGGTTATTTTGGTTATAATCAAATTGTCATAGCACCCGAGGACCAACAAAAAAACCACATTCACATGCCCTTTTGGTACATTTTCTTATCGTCGCATGCCTTTTGGTTTATGTAATGCACCTGCCACATTTCAAAGATGCATGATGAGCATATTTTCTAATTATGTTGAGAAAATTATTGAAGTTTTTATGGATGATTTCAGCGTTTTTGGTGATTCATTTGATGGTTGTTTGCATAATCTCAGTTTGATCTTAAAACGATGCGTTGAAACTAACCTTGTTCTTAATCGAGAAAAATGTCATTTCATGGTTAAACAAGGCATAGTTTTAGGTCATATCATCTCTGAAAACGGCATGGAGGTTGATAAGTCAAAGATAGATCTTCTATGTCACTTACCCTCTCCTACTTCGGTTAGAGAGGTTCGTTCTTTTCTTGGCCATGCAGGTTTCTATGTAGGTTCATCAAAGACTTCTCAAAGGTTGCCCAACCTCTTTGCCGACTCCTACAAAAAGATGTGGCGTTTGATTTTAATGAGGAATGCACGGCATCATTCAACCAACTCAAGGAATTGTTAACCATGGCACCAATCATTGTCCCACCTGATTGGAGCCTACCTTTCGAGCTTATGTGTGATGCGTCCGATTACGCGTTAGGGGCTGTTTTAGGACAAATGAAAGACAAGGGGCCGCATGTCATCTACTATGCCTCACGGACGTTGAATGATGTGCAATTGAACTATTCCACCATGGAAAAATAACTTCTTGCCGTTATTTTTACTTTAGATAAATTTAGATCATATCTAATTGGTACTAAAGTAATTGTTTTCACTGATCATGCAGCTCTGGAGTACTTGCTCACTAAAAAGGACGCCAAGCCACGGCTAATTCGTTGGATGTTGCTACTTCAAGAGTTCGACATTGAGATTCGGGACAAGAAGGGGTGAAAATGTGGTGGCTGACCATCCAAGCCGAATGGTGCATAATGAGGAGTCCCTACCCATTGCCGAGACATTCCCCGATGAACAATTGATGTCCATAAAGGTAAGTAAGCCTTGGTATGCCGATTTGGTAAATTTTTTGGTGTCAAAACGAATTCCTAGCACTTTCACTAGGCATCAACGTGTTAAGTTAAGGCATGATGCACGGTTTTATGTATGGAATGACCCCTACTTATGGAAATTTTGCCCTGATCAGATTGTACGTCGATGTGCGCATGATTCTGAATTTCATTCAATTCTAAGCTTTTGTCATACATATGCATGTGGTGGGCACTTTGGCACACAAAGAACAGCACTTAAGGTGTTACAATGTGGATTCTATTGGCCTAGTATTTTTAAGGATGCTAGAACTTTTTGCTTAACATGTGATAAATGCCAAAGAACAGGAAATATAAGTGCAAAGGATCAAATGCCGCAAGTTTCCATCTTTAATGTTGAAATTTTTTATGTTTGGGGTATTGATTTTATGGGTCCTTTTCCTTCCTTGTATGGTTTCATGTATATTTTGCTTACGGTTGATTATGTGTCAAAGTGGGTGGAAGCAAAAGCCACCCGGACTAATGATTCTAAAGTGGTTGCAGATTTTATTAGAACTAACATATTTGCAAGGTTTGGCATGCCACGTGTAATCATAAGTGATGGAGGGTCTCATTTTTGCAACCGGACCATTGAGGCGTTATTGAGGAAATACAATGTCAACTATAAGGTTTCTACAGCTTACCATCCTCAAACAAATGGCCAAGCCGAATTGTCTAACCGAGAGATCAAGCAAATCCTAGAGAAGACCGTTGGGCCAACAAGGAAGGATTGGAGCTTACACTTAGATGACGCACTGTGGGCATATCATACGGTGTACAAAACACCCATTGGAATCCCCATTTAGGCTCATTTATGGCAAGCCATGCCATCTCCTCGTTGAATTGGAGCACAAAGCTCATTGGGCCGTCAAGAAGTTCAACATGAATCTAGATGCAGCGGGAAGTCATAGAAAATTCCAATTAAATGAACTTGATGAGATACGGCATGAGGCGTACGAGAATACTAGCATTTACAAGAAGAAGACCAAAGCTTTTCATGATAAAATGATTTGTGGCAAAACATTCTCCATCGGGCAGAAAGTGTTATTGTTCAATTCTCATTTACGTTTGTTTCCCGGTAAGTTACGTTCTAAGTGAATTGGACCATTTGTTATTACTAATGTTTTTGTTCATGGTGCAGTCCAAATCCAAAGCTTGAAAACGGGACACGAATTCAAGGTCAATGGGCATCAATTGAAGCCATACTATGACAACTTTGTGGAGCATGCCGTGGATGACATCCCCCTGCATGCCGTGGGCTCCAATGGGGAGTGAATGTGCTCTTCGTCTGGCTGCACAACGTTAAAGCAAGCACTTCTTGGGAGGCAACCTATGCGTTCAACAAAGGAAGACCAAGGAAGCACTCCAATTCCAGATTTGTGTTCCTCAAACCCTTCTCTTTGTTGTTGTTTCGTTTCTGCCATGTTTAGTGTGTTTCGTTGCTGTTTGTGCTTATTTATGTTTTGTTTGTGTGAGTTTATGCTTGAAACATTGAGGACAATATTTGATTTAAGTGTGGGGGGTAAATAAGTGTTTTTGATGCAAATTTGTAGGATTTTATTACCCATAACTTCCAATGTTGTTCCTTGCTGTTTTTAAGTGGTTTTTAAGCTGTTTTGATGCATTTTAATGTGTTTTATATAAAAATCCGAAAATCCCAAAAAAAAAATTGAAAAATTGTTTTGAAAAAAAAAAACCAAAAAGAGTTGTTTTGATTTGTTTTTGTGTATTTGTTTGTGTCTTAGGGTACCTTCCCACACAATGATGAGGATTCGGGTTTTAATTGCATGATTGTTAAAGAGAGTTGTAAACATGGATGGAAGTTTGATTTACTCTTTGGTTTATGCTTGGGTGTGGTTATAACTTATGAATTCACATGTAATCATAAAGGAAAAATTAGTTTTTGTAACATGCTTGAAGGAAGGAACTCAAACTAACGCTACAACCTTGTGAGACTTGAGCCTAAACGTTTATTTGGAGAGTTAATAATCTGTGCATTGTTATTTTCTAAAGTTGTTGCATGATCTCATTAATCTTTGCTTGGTTACTACTTAGAAGGCGTTTCATCATTTAGTTCCAAATGCTAGAACTCATGCCCAATTCATTCAAAGCATGTTATTGATCTGCATAACACATATTCAAGATGAAGTTGTGTAGTGACCACCACCAAAGCCAAATTGCCGTGTGCCCTAATCCATTATATGTTTAAGTTTAACCCCGTTGAGCCTTGTTTAGCCTATAGTGTTTGTTAACCCACATTATCCTCACCTAGCCTAGATTAGGACCATCCATACCCTTGTTCTTGAAGCATAGTAAAGCACGACTCAAGATGAATTCCTTTTTATCAATGTATTGCAGAAAACAAGTGTGGGGGAAGGGATGTGTGTTTGCGCCAAAGACTTTCAGGTGGCACGGGTAGAAAAAGAAAAAAAAAGAGAAAAAATTCGTGGAAAATAGAAAGAAGAAAAGAAAAGTTGTGAAAAGTATGGAAAAAAGTTGAAAAAGATGTGAAAACAAGCTCTAAAGTGTGGTTGTTGAAGAAAGGGTCCAAAACGCTTAAATTTGGCCCTAAGTGTTGCATGAATCTTCCCTTTGTGTTTAAAAGTTGATTTCTGCATTCTAAAATGAATTCTAAGTTTCAATTTCATTACTTTGCTTGCTATTGCTTTAAGAGCATTTGTTATCCCTATCATTTCTTTGTTAGCCATTATCCTTAGCCCAGTTACAACCCTTGACTTCTATTATGAGTGTTATGTGTTTCAATTTGTGGAGTTTGAAGTTGGTATGAGCATATGGTGTCACTGGTTCTCGCATTTAAGTAGTAGCATTCCATTCCTGAGATCATATCTAAATGCTTATTAAACTCCAGAAATTGCTTTCTTTGTTATACAAATATGTGAGCGTTCGTTTTCATGTCTACATCAATCTTCTCACATATAACTAGTATAGGGTTTGTAGTTAGAAAATCTGAGTGAAAATTGAGTGCATATCTTGTAAGGAACTGAGCAAATTCTCTAAGGCATGTTACTACTTTCAAAACATCGTTTTAATTGGTTAAGTGTGAACTAGTAAGTGGTGACTCTGATTAAGTATGTGCTCAAGTGTGAAGATGACTCAATTATGTGGGGATGATGATTTTTAACATGTCATGTGCATTGGAAATCTCTGAGGCAAACGTTGGAATGGTTAGGTTTTGTTTATTTGTTTTGTTTCGTTTTGTTTTTCTTTTGTTTCTTTGTTTTGCTCGAGGACTAGCAAAAGCTAAGTGTGGGGGAATTTGATAGGAGCATATTTATGTGACTTAGTGAGCTTGTTCTTGTGCATTTACGTTGTGTTTTCTTATTTAAAGTAGTCTTTTAAGCTATTTTCATGTGTTTTCAGGTTTTAAGGGCAAAGTATGCAAAGTGGTGCATTTTGGAGCCTTTTGGAGCATAATTGAGCTTGGAATGGATATCACATGCTTGGAACAAAAGGAATGGACGAGAACGAAGGAGTCCTAATTGAAGAAGGATTCCTAATCAACGAAGGAGTCCTAATTGAAGAAGGATTCCTAATCAACGGAGGAGTCCTAGTTAAGGATGGATTCCTCGCTAAAGATGGATTCCTAGAAGAATGAGGATTCCTACTCAAACAAGGTTTCCTACTTGAAGTAGGAAAGTTAAGCCTAAAGTTTCCTAATTTGGGTGGATCTTTCCTAAATCTAGTTGGCCTTAAGTTTCAGCAACATTGAACGTTTCCTAAACATTTTTGGACACAAAGAAAGGTTCTAGAACATTTTCCTATAAGTGCCGCACCAATTTCAGCAAGGAGACCCTTTTTCCTTGCCTTGCAAGGCTTTCTAGAAGCCTTATCCTTCATTCCCCATACCTGCCGCACCTTTTGGCCTTTTCCCTTGGGGATTCTGATTGTTTAAGCCTTTTTCCTTGTGGATTTAGATTTTACAAGTCCATTCACGCCAGAAACATCTCCCCATTCTCTGCCGCAGCTTCCACCACCATTCTTCCATAATTCCTGAACCTAAACACTCATTGCCGCACCACCCATCCATCCTAAACACCACCATACTATTTCCCATCCATTCTACACCATTCATAACCCCAAGAACCTGTCCACAAGCTTTGTGCCACAGCAAGGAGGAAGGAGAAGTTCGTGGATGCACCTGCTGTCCACGTTGACGCGTCTAGGTGTTTTCTTTCTTTGGATTTCAATGTCTAAATTTATTTATCTTTTCTTTGTGCATATGAGGAACTAAACCCCTCTTGGCTAGGGGGGATTCGAAACCATGTTCGTGCTTGCTATATAATTTGATTACTTTCAATTGCGTTTCGTAAGTTGTGAATTCAATTCGCTTATCTACATGAATTAAAACTGATTTGTGTGTGTTGGTTGAGAGTGCACGCTTAATTTTCATGCATAAATCTAATGCTAGGATATAAGGGAGTTTCACCTAATCGTTATGAACTTATATTCAAGAGTAGTAAAGGTTGCTAATCACAATCGTGTTAAGTAAATTCTTGGCATAAGTTTCATGCAATTCATAGTAACAAGTGCCTCGTCAATGCTTATAATTTTCATAGAACTTAATGATTCTTGCTTGTATCTTTATTATGCAATTCATGTAGAGAACTTGTGGGGAATGCTTTGGGTTGTTGTATGCAATCATCCAATTCAATAACTTTAGGAAAATCTGAGGGTTAATTAGTGCAATTCACGGTTAAGCTGGGGCGTTGAGGATTCATAGTTTATTGGAAAACAATTGGAAATCGTTTTGTATGCAAGTGTGACATATGTGAAGAAGAACCTCCTAGCTAGCCAATCATCCATCTAATTCACCAAATTTCGTTTACAATCTGTTTAAATCTTGTTTGTTTTATTTCACTTAATTTTCGTCCAAAACCAAACCCCTTTTACTTTAGAGTGTCTAACTAGTTAGAATATGTTTTAGATTGTGTTTTTAAGTGTTTTGAGTCAAGAAAACCCAAAAATTTGTCCAAATGAGTGTTAGAGTTCAAATCTGCCCAGTTTGTGTTTTTAGGCAGATTTGAGTGTTTTTGGGCTGTTTTGAGTCTTTTGAGTTGTTTTAGTGTTTTCTATTTTAGTTTTTCATTCTTTGAGTCTAGTTTAGTGTTTTAAACTTTGTTTTATGTTTTTGAGTCAGTTTTAAGTGTTTTAGCAATCCCTCCTAATCCCCGGCTTAGAACGATCCCTACTTACATACTTTGCTACAATTGATAAAAAAGAGGGTTTAATTTGTGTGCTTATATATTTCGCATCATGAGGATAGTGTTGGTAACAAAGAACATAGGCTACACAAGGCTCAACGGGATTAAACTTAAACACATAATAAACGGGATAGGCTTTTTGGCTCTTGGCTTACTAAACAACTTCATCTTGAATATGTGTTATGCAAATCAATAACATGCTTTGAATGAAATAGGCATGAGTTCTAGCATTTGGAACTAAATGATGAAACGCCTTCTAAGTAGCAACCAAACAAAGAATAATGAGATCATGCAACGACTTTAGAAAACAATGATGCACATATTATTAACTTTCCAAATAAACGTTTAGGCTCAAGTCTCACAAGGTTGTAGCGTACATTTGAGTTCCTTCTTTCAAGCATGTTACAAAGCTGATTTTTCCTATATGATTGCATGTGATTTCATAAATTATAACCACAACCAAGCATACATTAAAGAGTAAATCAAATTTTCATCCATGTTTATAACTCTCTTTAACAGTCATGTAATTAAAAACCAAATCCTCATCATTGTGTTGGAATGTACCCTAAGACACAAATAAACGTACAAAAACAACTCTTTTTGGGTTTTTCAAAACAATTTTTCAAATTTTTATGATATTTTCGGATTTTTATGTCAAAACACACTGAAACAACTCCAAAACAGCTTAAAAACACTTTAAACAACAAGGAACAACACTAGAAGTAATGGGTGATAAACTCCTACAAATTTCATGCAAAACAACTCCAAAATAGCTTAAAAACACTTAAAACAGCAAGGAACAACACTAGAAGTAATGGGTGATACACTCCTACGAATTTCATGCAAAACATTGGTTACCCCCCCCAACACTTAAATCAAACATTGTCCTCAATGTTTCAAGCATAAACTCATACAAAAACAAGCAAATAAACAAACAACGAATAAACATGACAAGTATAGCAAAGTAAAAAAAAACAGACAGAGTAGAGTTTAAGAACGCAAATCTGGTTTTGGAGATAGATGATCTTGTTGACTTTCCACAGCTTTGATCTCGAACTGGTTTGGAATTCTGAGCAAGGAATATCAGAGTTCCTTGGTTTCAAATCAGACTCCTTCTGCTGGGTTGATTTGATTGTGCAGTATGCATTCTTCTCTGCTTGTTTCTTCTGCACGGCAGGCAAGCACGAGGTAGAGGTGTTGGTCTGTTTCTTTCTTCAATCTTTCCAAATGCCCACCTTTTGCTTTCTTTCTCCTTGTCCCTAGCTGAGGATGAATTGGCAAATTGTCTCCACATGCTTCGAGGTATCATTTTCACTTCTCTTATCTGTTCCCCAAGTAGATGTGGTAGATGAAGAGGAAGCATAAAATGATGAAGATGAGTACTCGAAAGCAAGGCTAGGTAAGCAATCAAGAAGGGGTTCCAGGAAGTCGGTTCCAGATAGGAAGATTGATACCAAGTGCTGGTTGATTGCTCTTTTTCTCCTTGTCCCAAAACAACGATAAGGAGAAGGACAGGGAGAAAGCATGATGTAAGATACTCTTGCTTTCAACCTTCCTGATATGAAATACTTTTGCTTTGGATGAGTTGTTTGCAAAGGTACCCCAAGGAATAACGAACACTGAGTGACTCGATAGGGTTTGTTGGAAAGGCATTCTCGGAGAAGAATAAGGGTTATGTATGTCTGCCTTGCAATGGAGGGTGAAAGGTGACATTTATAGGAATTAATAACCGGTACTATTCTTTCACTTTTGTCAGCAACTGTTGGATGATTTAATAGTAAACTTCACGTGCTTTCTACTTCACAAGAGATCTTCGACAGATTGCCCGTAATTTTCGCAAGGCTGAGTGTGCATGTGACAGGCGCTGACACGTCTGGAAAAGCAAGTGCCTCTTCGATATCTGGAATCGGCGCTTCGACAAACTGCCCGTGATTTCCGCAAAGCTGACTCTGCATGTGACAGATGCTGACATATCTGGAAAAGCAGATGCCTCTCCGATATCTGAGCTTGCCTCTTTGATCTCTGAAATCCCGTCGAGTGCAGAGGTTGCATATGACAAATGTGGACAAATCTGGAAATAAAGATTGGCCGTGGTTTCTGAGCAAGCCCAGCTTTTGAGAAAGCTAGCGCTTCTTCGATTTTTGAGTTGGTCTCTTCGATTTTTGAGCTCGCCTCTTCGATCTCTGAAATCCCGTCGAGTGCTGATTTTTATAGAGGTACGCAGGACATTCAAAGCACACTTGAATTTCTGCCTGTAGAAACTCCTTTCTTGCACTTCTACGATCTTGACTTGTCCGACCTCTTCTTTCGTTAACACCTCTGAAAATGTCTGGCCCCTCCAACCGTTGTTTTGACTTGAACCTTAGTGAAGAGGCAGTCCCGCCTTTTCCAGACAACATATGGCGCCCATCCTTCATATCCCCTACTGGTCTCCTTACCGTTGGGGATTCGGTGATGAAGAATGATATGACAGTTGCGGTAGTGGCCAGAAACCTTATCACTCCCCAAGATAACAGACTACTTGCCAAACGGTCTGATGAGTTGGCTGTTAAGGATTCTTTGGCTCTCAGTGTGTAGTGCGCAGGTTCTGTGTCTAATATGGCCCAACGCCTATTTGCTCGAACCCGTCAAGTTGAATCATTGGCGGCTGAAGTGATGAGTTTCAAACAGGAGATTAGAGGGCTTAAGCATGAGAATAAACAATTGCACAAGCTCGCGCATAACTTTGCTACAAACATGAAGAGGAAGATTGACCAGATGCAGGAATCTGATGATCTGATTTTACTTGATCATCAGAGGTTTGTGGGTTTGTTACAACAGCATTTGCCTTCATCTTATGGGGCTGAACCGCGCAATGAAGCTCCAAATGATCAACCTCCGATGCCTCCTCCTCCTGGGGCTCCGTCGACTACTGAGGCTCTGCCGACTACTGAGACTTCTCCTAAGCAGCCTTTGTGAAAGCTCCCTCTTGTATTTTCTGCTTAATGTTCCTTTTTTTCATGAAAATGAATGTAAAAATACCTTGCATAACTGTCAGTGTTTCAAAAATAAACCCACACCAAAAACAATTAAACAAGCAACAAATAAAAATGGCAATCATGGCAAAATAAAACTGCAGAAAAGGGAAGGTTTTTAGAAACGCAAAACTGATTGTGGAGCAATTCAAAAATCTTCCTTATTTGAATACATGGGTTGCCTCTTAAAAAGTGCTCGCTTTAACGTCTTCCAGCCGGACGAAACTTCCTTCTAAACTTGGATAGGGCCCATAGCATGGAATTGATCCTTGAATGGACGGTGATACTTGACGTGATCCGACAATGGTTTAAATTCTAGTGTAAGTGCCTGAATCATAAAAATCAGCAAGTTAGTATATAATAAAATCGAAGTTTGAGAAGATGGCTTACTTGCTTGCTCCAACACAAACTCAACCACATCTTTGAAGGTTGCAGGGATATGGGACTTGGCCAGATTTGGTGTTTTGAAAGTCATGACTTGTCCCGTGTCATAAAATCCAACTTCTTTGGGAATTTTCGTCTCAAATGTATCTTCTTTGATGAATTCTAGACATTCCCCATCCACTTCTTGCTCTTGATTCTTTGGAAAGGTTTCGAAGATGTCTTTCTCACCCTCTTCTTCCTTAGATTGCATGATCCTGCAAGGAATAAGGACATTTGGTGAAACGGGGTCAGGACAAATTGAATTTAGGCTTACCTTGGTTGTAATGGATGGCATAGAAGGCATATGGGGCTGCGGCAAATGTGGTTCTTCTTTTGCCGTGGCCTTGTTATTCTCTTTTTCTTCGAGCAGCAGCTGTTCATCCATGTTTTGGCTTGGTTTGGATGTCTTGGGTTCACCTCCAACCTCCATAGCACTTCCCAAAGTGATAGCATCATGGATTTCAAAATCTTCCTTCAAATTTTCAATAGTTGAGTTGGAGAGTTCACTTTGCTCTTGAATTTGTGCCATGAACTCCATAATCTGCCTAATTTGCTTATCCAATTCACCCGTCTTCTTAGCTTGATTTTGCATCTCTTTGTTTCCATTTTCTACTTCCTGGTTCAAAGAGGTGAGTAACTTATTAAACATATCATTATCCAAAGACGTACCTGAATTGAATTGGGCATATTGTTGTGGTGGCTGCATAGGTCTTGAATAGAATTCCTTTTCTTGCTACCAATACCCATCTTGTTGGAATTGTTGAGGTTCTCCCCACATGTAATCTGAATAATCTCTCCAATCCGAATTGTAAGCATTGGAAAACATGTTGTCCCATGATTGGCTATGGCCTTGATAACCCCAAGCATCTTCATTCGCAGCGAATTGAGAACATTGATTAGTTGGATATCCTTGCCCATGGGACACACCATCTGTAGGAACACTTTCCATTGTGGTCCTTTTGGCATATTGTGACAATTGAGAAGTAAGTTTCGCCAATTGAGCTTGAATGGTAGCAAAATCCATGTCTTATTTCTCTAGTACCTGAAATCAAGGAAACAAAACTAAATCAAATATCATAAGAAAAAATAAAAGACACAAATAGAAACAAAGTCAGTAACTAAAACAAAAGACATGAAAAAGAAACAATGGGGGATTAGCAAAGCTGCTAATCCCCGGCAACGGCGCCAAAATTTGATGCGATGAAAGTTAAGCACTCAAATTAAACTCTCTTGTTGTCAAATTGTAGTATAAATACAAGTAGGGATCGTTCTAAACCGGGGATTAGGAGGGCTTGCTAAAACCTCTAAACTAACTTAAAGACATAAAAACAAAGTTAAAAACATTTGAATAGACTCAAAGGACTCAAAACAGATTCTAAAGACGCAAAACAACTTAAAAACACTCAAAATTGCCTAAAAACACTTACTGGGCAGATTTGACTCTAACAAAACTTTGGACAAAATTTGGGTTTTAACTTGAATCAAAACACTCAAAAACACTAACGAAATAGAAATTTAACACTTTGAAAATAACAAAGTAAAAGGGGGATTTTGGTTTTGACAAATTCGAAACAAACAAACAACTTATAAAATTAGACACATTGTAAAGCGAATTTAAGAAATGAGATGATGAATGGATTAGTTAGAGGTCCATTCTTCACACATGACACACTTGTACAGGAATTGATTTCCAATTGTTTTTCAATAAACTATGATGCTCAACACCCCAAATTAACCGTGATGCACAAATTAACCCTCAGATTTTCCTTTACTCATTGAGTTGGATGAATGCATGCAATAACCCAAATCATTCTCTAAAAGTCCCCTATATGAATGCATAATAGAGATACAATTAGAGATCATTACTTTAAATGAAAATCATAAGTGTTGACGAGGCAATTATAACTATGAATGCATGATACATTTGCCAAGAATTCAATTAACGCAATTGTGATAAACAACCTTTACTACTCATGAATATAAATTTGTAACGATTAGGTGAAACTCATTTATATTCTAGCATCTAATTCATGCATTAAACTAACGATTAGGTAAAACTCATTTATATTCTAGCATCTAATTCATGCATGAAAACTAAGTATGCATCCTTAATAAACATACAAGAATCAGTTATGAATAAAATAGATAATTGAATTGCAATCACAACTTATCAAATCACAATTGGAAGAAATCAATTCATATCTCAAGCATGTTCATGGCTTCAAACTTCCCCCTAACTAAATAGGGGTTTAGCCACTCATAATTGCAACTAAATTAGAAAATAACAAAGTAGACATTGAAAGCAAGAACGAAGTACACCTAAAACGCTCCAAAGTTCCAAGCTTGAAACGCCAAGGACCTTTGTTTTCACCACCTTGTTGCAGCACAAGTGTCTAGGATATGTATGGATATATGGAAAGGTTAGGAATGTATTTGCACGGCTTAGAGATGAAAGTGTATGGATTGGTGAGATGTAGTATGGCTAGATGAATGGATGCAAGTCACGGCAAGGAAATTGTGTTTGTGAATGAAGTTGTGAGATGTGAAATGTAGTGTCTTTGGATGATGGCCCCCAAATTATGGTGAAGGGTGGATGTATTTATAGGCTAGGGAGATGAGTGTATGGAGTTGTAATGAATGGATGTAATGGGTATAGTGGGTGAGTGTTGTGGTAATGAGTGGATGTAATGGGTGTAGTGGATGGATGTTTGGTAATGAGTGGATGTAATGGGTGTAGTGGATGGGTGTTTGGTAATGAGTAGTGTTTAGTAATGAGTGGATGTAATGGGTGTAGTGGGTGAGTGTTGTTGGGTGGTTGAAATGAGTGGATGTAGTGGTAGGTGAATGTGTTGGGTGAAATGAGTGTGCTAAAATGGTTATTTATAGGGAGAGGATGATGCACAAACTTCAAATTTCGTCCATTCCTTTTGCTCCAAGCATATGATATCCATTCCATGCCCAAAAATGCTCCAAAATGCACTTCTTTGCCACATTAACCCTTTGGACCTACAAACACACGAACATAGCTTAAAATACTAAAATAACTACGAACTAACAACATAAATGCCAAGAAACAAGCTAACTAAGTCGCATAAATATGCTCCTATCATGGTCACAACCAATGCCATCCCTTTCTTTATACTATGATAGTGAGGCTACTTTGTCTAGAGCATATAAGAAGGTATACAATGGAAAATTTAGACATATTAGCTTGAGATATGAATATTTCAAGCAATTAATAATTGATGAGTTATTAATATTATTTATGTTAAATCAAGTTGTAACTTGGCAGATTCATTAACGAAAACACTTTTAAGACCTTTGGTAGTTAGTACATCTAGTGGAATGGGCTAAAACTCTTTACTGAAAATTAGCCATCAATAATGGTAACCCGACTTTGTCTAGAACATCACTAGTTTAAAGTAATGGGTAATAGCAAGTTATTGATAAGGTTTTCTCTTGTAAATATTCAAGAAACCACCATGAAGCACAAAGCCATAATAGTGCTTAATTAAACTTAGGTCACCATCGCATTCGTTATAACTTTGAATTACTTACACTAATTAAAGGTTTAGTTCAAAAGACACCTTTATTGTATGCATGATTATATCGGTATCCTTGTAGTAATTATAAAGAGAGAATTGTTATAATATCATTTACAAAATTATTGAAATTCGGAAGGATTGTTAGAGATTTCAATAATATATATATAAATAAATATTATATATATATACACACACATATGTATGTATATGTATTATATATAATAGTGTGGTGGGTGCGCAGCATGCCATCATGTGTGCCCGGCAACATTTGTAAAAGGTTTCCAACCTTTTATAGTTGTATCTTTTGGTTGAATTGTTGCAATTTTTATTAAAAGACATGATCATTACTCAAAGTGTATGAGTAGAATTGAAAGAAATAACCTGTTAATATTTATTTTCTGGAAACTCTTAATAGAAGACATGTCTTTTGAATCAACACTTATAATAAAGGTTGCATATCTTCAACCAAAATGAATGGATGTTTTAATGTCCATAAATACTTATTGTGGCATAATGTTTCACACAATTCAGACATTTGTTGTCTACATAATTTCCTTGCTCTCTCTTCTCTCTCCATCACATTCATACAATCTCTTTCTAGTTATTTCTAAGAGAATATAATTCGGTTTTGCTAATTGAATATTACATACTTTTGTTGTATCCTGTAAGTGATTTGTCAAGAACCCTCTAGCAAACTCATTCAAGTGGGGGCAAATAACACTTTAGGAAACGATTCAAGTCGTACCTCAAAATCATCCTTCAGTTTATTCTCTATATTTCTACATTTCCTCTAACAAAGAGAATGATTAGTGTTGGGTTGGTAGAGAAAGCCAAGACAACGATGCTTTCTAGCATCGATCTCTCCTTTCCTTCAAGAGGATATCGTCGTTGTGTCACAAAAGAATGGGGGAGACAAAATAGTAGAGAGAAGGAAGAGAGATATTAAACAAAAAATGCTTGTTGTCAGGGGGTAAAATCAGAAACTCATTGTTTGGGCTATTTTAATTGGACTAATTTAGTGTTGGGTTTTGTCTTAACCATTAAATAAAGTTATTACATGATTTTTGGTTAACATTCAAAATTTTCAAGCCCTTTTTATTAGTTTTCCCTATGTTAAATGACCAAAAATAATATGTATTTAATGTGATAAATAATTGTAAAAAATAATAATGTAAGGACAATGAATGCGATTTTGTAAAATATGTGACACACCCCGATCCGGAGGATCCAGGCGTGCTGGCCGTCACGTGAGCGTGACGTAACCATAAGTGCGACGCGGAAGCAAAATAATAACATACATAAGAAGGAATTCAAACCAAACTCTAGCAGAACAACCTACTAGAATTACAAGAAGAGCTAAGATAAACACATAAATTCAGAGCATAGGTTTAGGTGCAGTCAAGTAAGACTAAAATAAAAGTACATCACCCTCAGGTGTCAGAATGCCTGAAAAAGACCTCGAGAGCCACCAACCGCTAACTAGAACCTGGAGGGACGCAAAACAAAATGAGTGGGTCAATAAAACCAAAGATTTTCCAAAACATTTTAAATTAAACATTTCTAACCCCTCACCGTAAAAACCTGTATACTTTCCCAAAAAATAGTATAAAAACATATATATATACGCAACATCGAGACTCGGCTCATATCCATCATCATAACATCTCAGAAATGATATGCCATGCCCAAAATATAATCAGAATGCATCAATACTAATCAGGTGAAATAAATAATCAACCGGAGACCCTACAATGGTCCTGTACGGCTAATTCTAAAGCTCAACATCCCACTCAGTCGGAGTCACCACAGTGACCTATACGGCCCAACTCTGCACGTCACTCGGAACTACATATAGTAGTTTGTATGATGAAAGGTGTATAAATACGCTCTAGTGCTTCTCTCATCAATCATCAGCGCGCATAACTAAGGTCACCCACTAGTCGGAATCACATCTGGTGATCTGTACGACTAGCATGTCGGAACCCTCACATGGTCTGTACGACATCCACCTACTTGGATCCAAGAAGAGCGTGCGGTGTGGTGAATAACAATATAAGCACTAACACCTAGATGCAGGTTATGAGCTTTCAATGCAATACATATAAAATAACTCATCTGAATAATAATAAAACTCACATGTGCGTCCACAGCGTCAATTCACATATATAAGTATCAATTATCAAACTAGATATCTCAATAATTGCATGCATGGCAAATTAGTTCATAGTTTTCATAAAAACGCATTTTCTGGGAAAAACAATTGTATATAGGTAATACGAAATCAAAACTGCCCACTCACTGATAAGTCGATGGGTCGTAACCCCCGTGACGTCCCTGGATGCACTCGTCCTCGGGATAGGTGTCACCTATATGCGAAACAACTATAAAAACGTTAATTAAAACACATAACCAACAATTCGAATTAACTTCTCATACGATGCTCAAATTGGGCATATGAATATACCACATCGACCTACTCGACGTCACGAATGTCGAGAAATTTTTAGAAAAATTTTTAGGCTTGCCACACGCCCCCACGCGCCGTGGGTGGCACGGGTCCACGCGCACCTTCTTCCTCAGCCAGTCGCCGGACTGGTTTTTCCGGCGGCCGGTTTCCGGCCAAACTTTGAACACTTTGTTCTCCTTCGTTTCTCAACCATTTTCTTCCTATTTTATAGCAAAATGAAGCCCCAAACATGTAGAATCACGATAGACTAGTTTAAGGCTCTAAAAATCAAGAAATCTCACCTGGAAAATTCCAAGAAAATCGGCCAAAGTTGAACCACGTGATCCCGACGTCCAAAACCTTCAAACGAAGCACTCCGAGCTTCCTTGGGACCTCACTAAGCTCACTACAAGCTTAGAATTCCCTGAAAATCAACATATTACGTTTGCATGAACAGTGACCAAAAATGGAGGTTCGGGTTTCACGTGATTTCGAGGGTTTCACTTCCTAAAACTAGTACCATTCAACTCAGGATGTCAAAAGGATGAAGAACCATACCTTAATAGCTTCGATCCACTGAGTTTTGGAGGGTTTTGGGTGAGGCCGTACGTTTGAGGGTAAGAGAGAGAGAGAGTCGGGACGGGGGAGAGAGAGAGGCACGGGGAAGAGGGAGATAGCAGGGGGGTGTATGTGTGGTCCAAGATCAAATCCACACCATCCAAAACCTTTCCTAATTCCCTAACCACACATAACAAAAATCAAATTAATAATCTAACTTATCTTATAAATTTTTCTTCCCAAGCTTGTCTCATATTTGAACCAAATAACGTCACACACACACGTACCTTAATACCCGCTAAGGGTAATCCCGTCATTTCACATTCCCATCAAATGTACCTCCGGGACAGGCTGTGACAATATGTGAGAGTATACTTTACCGTCATTAAATAGGCACTAATTATTATGATTTGAAAGAAAAAAAAACACTTTTTTTTATAAACATGGCATATCATGCTTCTACTTTTTTTGTACTTTACCATCATTCCCAGCAATATTAGAAAAAAAGTTTTTTTTTTATTTTACAAAAATATATTTGATGTTTCAGATTTTTTTTAAAAAGTTGTTTTCTTTAAAAGTGCTAGCAAATGAGCACACACTTTGTGTGTGTGAACAATTTCATTTTATTTTTTGTCTTCCTCCGCTGTAAGTTTGCGCTTGTTGCCACTTTCCTACTTCGCAGGCTCAAGCTTGTTGTTGCAGATCTCCAAAGGCCTATGGCTTTCTACTCTGGTTCGAAATCCCCGTGATGGGTGTCTCTTCGTGGTTTATGCACAATAGAGAAACAAAAGCCAAAACCAAGAAAGATTAAAAAGAGTTTTAAACCAGAACATCGTATCATTCATGTTAAGGCAGCTAATTACGATTTTACCTTATAGGCAACATCAACGTCACCGTACGCAAAGCAAACCTCAATCGGCTGCCTCTCGCAGTCGTAGCTTGGGGTCTGGACGGCACCAATTAGATCATCGATCTTACTGGTGTAGCGGTGTGAATGTTATCGTTGTTTACCCGCTTTCCAACTCCCCCCACCTATCAACAATTAATATCATCACCATCACCATCACTATCATAAATTATTAAATTTCTTCATGATTATTTACAAAACCTTTGTATATGCAGTTAATAGGTACATGACAGACAATTGAAAAGAAAAAAAACGATGTGAAAACATAATTTCCCTAAAAACATGTATGTACCTGTTGGAGTCGTCCAAGCGACGAATATTGTAGTCGAAGGCTTTGGAATAATGGTTTGATGTGATATAAACTAGCACACAAATTAAACCCTCTTATTGACAATTGTAGTAAAGATGTAAGTAGGAATCGTTCTAGGCGGGGGATTAAGAGGGATTGCTAATCTACTTAAAACTGACTCAAAAACACAAAACTAGACTTGAAAACACTTAACTAGACTCAAAGAACTCAAAACAAACTAAAAAGACTCAAAACAGCACAAAACAATCAAATAGACTCAAACTTGACACTAAAGGGTGATTTGGACGGAAATTGATGTTAACTTGACTCAAAACACTTAAAACACAAATTTGGACACATTCTAACTAATTTGACACAACAATGTAAAGGGGATTGGGTTTTTGACGAATTTAAAGTAAAGACTAGATTAAAGACTTAAACAAGTTTAGCACGAAATTGGGGGAAATTATGGGTGATTAGCTAGCTAGAGGGTCATTCTCCACACATGACACACTTGCATACAAATCGATTTCCAGTTGCTTTTCCAATAAACCATGAACCTCAACGCCACAGATTAACCGTGAACAACACTAATTAACCCTCAGATTTTCCTTAAGTCGTTGAACTGGATGGATAACGCATCGGTAATCAAATTATTCTTCAATAGTTCCTTACATGAACAACATAATAGAGATACAATCAAAGATCATTAAGCTGTGTGAAAATCATAAGCATTGACAAGGCATTCGTAACTATGAACAGCATGATACTCCTGCCAGGAATTCAATTAACACGATTGTGACTAGCAACCTTCACTACTTATGAATATAACTTCATAAGAATTAGGTGAAACTCCCTTATATTCTAGCATCAAATTAATGCATGCAAACTAAGTATGCATCCTTAATCAACAAACAAGAATAAGTTCTGAATCAAACAGTTAAGTAAATTGCATTCACGATTTATGAAATCACAACTGGAAGTAATCAATTCATACTGCAAATATGTTTATGGCTTTGAATTTTCCTCTAGCTAAAACGAGTTTAGCTCCTCATGTTCGCAAAACAAAGATAATTAAACCTAAACATTGAAAACAAAAGATAGATTACACCTAAGAATGTTCCAGCAATCCAATCTTGAATGGCAAGCACGTCCAAGGGTCCTCCTTCTTCTTCTTTGTTGCGGCACAAGATGTGGGTGAAAGTTTGAGTAATGAATTGTATGAAAGAATGGCTGAAAGTATGAATGGTAGTGAATGGGTGGTTTGAATGGTGCAGCAAGGTCCTTTATTTATAGGAGAAGAAAGGGGCACGGCTGGGAATTAAATTGGGAAGGGTTTAAGACTCCAAATCCTCCAAGAAAAGGGTAACAAATCAGAATCCCAAGAGGAAAAGGGTAAGTAGGGTGCAACAGGATCCTAGAGGGAAAGGGGAATGCCTTGCACAACAAGGGAAAATGTTTTTTTAGAAGAAATAGGTGCAGCAAGGGGAAGGAAAAGGGAAATAGGCAAGGACAATGCGACAAGGGATTTTAGGAATGTAATTAGGTCTGAATTTAAGTCTCCTAATTTAATCAAAGATCCTCCTTGCAGCTGGAAATTAAGTGGTGAAGGATTAGGAAAGTTTAGGACAAAATAAGGTAATTTTAGCTAACATTCCTTCTTTCTTGCTTGCATCCTTTACTTCCTTTTCTTAAATTAATTTCTTCAATAACTTCAGCATAATCCTAACCTCTTTTGGTCTTCAAATTCGTCCATCCACCTTGCTTCATGCATGTGCTATCTATTCCAAGCCCATAACTATTCCAAAACGCACTAAAATGCACTTTCTTGCCACTTTAGCCCTTTAAACCTATAAACACACGAAAATATCTTAAAATACTAAAATAACTAGGAATTAACAACATAAATGCAAGAAAACAAGCTAACTAAGTCGCATAAATATACTCCTATAAAGATTGTGGATTAGGCAACATCCTTCACGTAAACCACTGTGTTCGTCTTCGACGCCATCGCCATTTTTTGTTTTTTGATCGAGTTTTGTTTCTTTGATGTGTTTGAGCTTGTATTTTGGGGCTTTCATCAATTTTTCTTTCTTCCTCGCCATTAACCCTTATGTGCTCCTCTTTTTTTCTTTTTTTCTTTTTTTTTTTTTTTTGCTTTTGCTTTCTTACCTTTATGCCTTTTGTTCTTCTTTGTCTCTCCCCCCATTTTTTGCACTTTGAAGAGGAAGTGGGGGCAATCAGTTTCACACTTTGCCAACTACCATTAACCTTTCCTTTTAGGGATATGATTATCTTTTTGTCAAAACGTTCAAATTACTATTTTGCCTTCATCTCAATATTATGTATTCAAAAGTGAGGGGCAAAATAGTCGACAATGAGGGTTCTCTTAATAATAGTATATATAAGGGTGTGATATCCACACACCCATTTTTACTTTTCACACACCCTTCTAATTTTCGATCGTCGGATCGAATGAATTGAAGAAAATCAATAGACATAAATTAACAAAAGGTGTGTGAGAAGTAAAAAAAATGTGTTGATAGCACACCCGGTATATAATACAATCTCAAACTGGTCCTGAGGGGTGGTTTGGGAGTGAGGTGCTTAAAAAAAAGCACCCATGAGGTTTTAGGTGTTTGGTAAACTGAAAAAAAAAAAGGCTTATTTTGGAAACTGCTCTGAGAATAAGCTGAAATCAAAGGAAAAAGCTGAAGCTGCTATTTGTAGCTTTGGAAAACTGGTTTTTTTTCAAAGCACACGGAGCTACAATGTTCTTTTAATGAAAAGACCTACTATCAGACTGCTTTTTTTTTCAAAAGCACTTTTACAAAAAAGTTTACCAAACACTGCTGATTTTTTTCACAATCGCTTATTCTTACAGCACAACCGCTTATTCTCACAATAATTTTTTTTCAAAGTACAGCAATACCAAATCAGCCCTAAATATCACAAAAAAAAGGTCACAATGCTCATCTCACCCCCAATGAGATCTGTTGATGGACCGTGAGCCACGTGGTCACCGCGATGTGATTGGTGAAAGATCAACAAACTCACCGTTTAATGACAATGCTGCCCATCGTCCTGTCCCTGTAATCAATACGACACGACATTCCCGTAGACAGGCTTCAGAAAGGACACAACAGTCATTCAAGAATTGAAGCAGTGGCAGGACCGTAAAAACAGTACGGGGAAAACAGCCCACGGGGCAAACGAAGGATGACATAAAAGCGTGCGTTTCGGTTGATTGAGGGAGCATTTAATGCTCGGATCGAAATCAATCTTCAACCGTCGATTGAGGCCCTTTGACACGGTCAGTGTAATCGCAGGGATGGCACCGCAGAGAGTATAAATGGTTAGTTGTTGTAGGTGAAAAGGAGTAAGAGTAAATTAGAGTGGAGTGAGAGAAAGTAGGAGAGAGAGTTGAAAAAGTTGAGAGCTCCTTCCTCAGTCGTCGGTCTCATCAGTCTCATCTCTCCCGGCCGTTTTAGGGTTTCTCAGGTAAGCCGCAGCGGCGTTTTCCGGCTTATTTTTCTCTTCTGGCTTTTCAAAACCCGAAATTTGTTTTCTGGGCCTGTCTGGTGGTGGTTGGTTTCTGAGTCGTCGAGTTTTGCTTCAGGGGCATTTTGGGTATTTCACGCTTCTCAGCTTTGGTCTCTTCTCTGGTTTCTCCCATGGCTGCTGCTGCAGTTGAAAATCTCATTTCTGTCTAGGGTTTTCTGGAAAAGTTCAAATTCTGTCTTGTTTTCTGGAATAAGAGGAAAAGGGTTTCTAAAAGGTGCAGCTTTTTCTCTTGTTTTGTGTGTTTTGAACAATGCACTTGGAGTTTTGGACCCGGCTGATTTCGCAGTTCAAGTTTTGCTTTGATTTTCTTTTATTCCAATTTTTTTTTGGGCTTCAGTATTTTGTAGTTACGAGCTTTTGTGCGTTTTGGACTATTTTTTTTAGGCATTTATGGTATTTCTGACTTCTGAGGCCGATCATTGCATAACAATTGTGTGTTTGACTTGCAGGTTTGAAGAGTCCTCACGGCTGGATTTCAGAAGCGGTTTCTTGTGCGCTTAGGTAAAATATACAGTAAATGTTTCGTTTTTCCACTTGCATGTCTGTTTCTTTCTGTATTCTTACTGCTGTTCAAGTTAACTCATTTCAACCACTCTCGATTCTGGTTTTTCTTTTTGATTTGAGAAGTTTTCGGGTTAGATGTGTGTGTTTTGCATATGTTATATACTTGTACATCATTGTATATGTTTGATTTTCATTGACTGGTTTCCACCACTCTGCATGTGGGTTTTTCTTTTCGATTTCAGAATTTTCGGGTTAGATGTGTGTGTTCTGAATATATTATACGCATATATATATATCATTATGATTTTCATTGACTTGTTTCTTATGATGCTTGCATGTGTGGTTTTTTTAGCTAAACTGAGCTTTTCATTTTTGTTGACAAACCCTTAAAAATCACAGGTGTTTTTACCTTTTATTTGTCCTTTTTTATAATTTCTTGTTTCTCTTTCTTGGGGAAACTGTTTCTCTTTTTGTATATATCAACTTCTGGAGATTCTTTCCGACTGTTGTTGATGTGGTGCTTTGATTTTTGGTTTCTGTGCCATTAAATTTTATTAAAAGCTCTGCATAAGGCTATCTACTTGTGTGCATGTGTTTTCCAAAATGTCCCTGCTCAGTGTCAAATAATTTTCTCTCAATACTGGGATGCCTTATGAGCTATTTTTATGATTTTGGTCATTAATTCAGTGACTTCTCCATTCAATTCAGTGGAGACTTAGGTGACCTGTCAATTAATTGTGTTTTATAAAGTGTGCAGTGTAAAATAGTCAATTTTGTATCACAACTTCGGCCTTGTAGGTCTATTTATTGTTCTCAAAATTCAAGTTCTTGAAACAAAAATGATGTTTGAAGTTTAGAGCCTTCAGAGTAAAAGTTCTCATATGTGGCTTTCCAGAAATTGCTTCTTAATTATAAGATCAGGGCAGCATCCTTTTTAAAAAAAAGAGATTGTATTATCACTCTATATCCACCTTTGAATATGTATGATGTGATTTGTACTGAACTTTTGCTACAATTTTGTATGATCTCCTTACACCTTTCTGATCAATCAAATCAATTCCTTTGTTTGTTTCTTTGTTCTGTGTGGCTTACTTAATTTTCTGGGTCATTCTCACGTGGTATCAAATCTTTCAAGGGGTTCTGATGCTAGCGTAGGCTTTTGTGTTTCCATATGTGTTTGCTTTTAACTCCTAGTCCTAAGGGAGTAATCAGTGTCATACTGCAATTTTTCTTTCTCTAAATTTATTAAGCAGTAACGTTGTCTATCTCTGGCCATTCTTGTTTTTGGTTTCTTATTCTTTTATGCCTTTACCGCTAGGAAGATTCATTTGCTTTCATTAGAGCAATCACACTATTATTTATTGACTTGATTTTGGTTATTCCTGTTCTAGTCAAAGTGCATTTTTAATTTGTTAGGAATTATGGTGCTGCATATAGGAATTCAATTCCTGCTTTAGCATGAATATATGTCCTTTGTTGTATCTCATCTACATACTTATGTTATGTTGTAGGATATGGATTCGTTTGAGCCAGATGGAAATACAACAAATGGGGTGAATGGAGCTAATGGGGCAAATGTAGTGAATGGAGCAAATGGGGTGAATGGAGCTAATGGGGCAGAGGATGCGTTGCCACCCCCACCACCAGTTATTCCACCAGATGTTGTTCCTTTGCATGTGGAAGCAGATAACATTCCTGAACCTGTTAAGAAAAAACCTGCTCGGGTCCCTATTGCTAGGCGTGGCCTTGGAACCAAGGGAACAAAAATACCCTTGGTCACAAATCACTTCAAAGTGAATGTTACTAATATTGAGGGTTACTTCTTCCATTATAGTGTATGCTCCATATGCTTTCCATATATTTCCAGTGCTTTCTTCCATTCTCTTTTATCTTCAGTGTTAGTTCTCATTTTTGTACTGTATACATAGGTTTCTGTTGCTTATGAAGATGGGCGTCCGCTTGACGGCAAGGGTGCTGGAAGAAGAATAATTGAAAGGGTGCATGAGACATACCACTCGGAGTTAGGTGGAAAGGACTTTGCCTATGATGGGGAGAAGAGCCTGTTTACTGTTGGATCCCTTCCGCGCAACAAACTTGAATTCGCCGTTGTTTTGGAGGATGTGCCATCAAGCAGGTATGTAAGGAAGGGCTATGGTTTCTTTCCAATGTATTAGATCTCCTTTTTACTCTCTTACTGTTGGACTTGTTTCTATACAGGAACAATGGAAACTGTGAACCTGATGGTCCTGGGAGTCCAAATGAGAGTGACCGAAAGAGATTACGGCGTCCAAATCGCTCCAAAACATTTAATGTGGAGATCAGCTATGCTGCAAAAATTCCCATGAAAGCAATTGGAGATGCTCTTCGTGGTCAAGAATCAGAGAATTCTCAAGAAGCTTTGAGAGTCCTGGATATCATATTAAGACAGCATGCATCAAAGCAGTGAGTGAAGTTTATCCTTTCTGTCTAGTTTTCTCCCTTCTCTCCTTCCCCCACATAGTTTTGTGTTTATGTTATATTTTGGATGGATTGTATCCTATGTAATGAAAACCTTGATTCCAACAGAGGATGCCTCCTAGTTCGCCAATCATTCTTCCATAATGATCCAAAAAATTTTGCGGATGTTGGAGGTGGTGTTCTTGGGTGCAGAGGATTCCATTCAAGTTTTAGGACCACCCAGGGTGGCTTGTCTCTGAACATTGGTAGCCATATTGCTTATTTCGCTGTTATATTATTCAAAATTTACTGTATTTTAACCTATTCTGATGTGTACATTTTCAGATGTATCGACTACCATGATCATACAGCCAGGGCCGGTGGTAGACTTTTTAATTGCCAACCAAAGTGTTAGAGATCCTTTCCAACTTGACTGGACGAAGGTAACAAACTCTTTGTCATTATTTATTCTGTCGTGTTATTATGTTCATTTACTTTTCGATAATCTGTGTTTGTTTCAATGAACAGGCTAAAAGAACACTCAAGAATTTGAGGGTCAAAACAAGTCCGTCAAATCAAGAGTTCAAAATAACTGGATTGAGCGAGAAGCCATGCCGAGAACAGACGTATATATTTTTTGAATGAAACTATGTTTCCTTTTTATCTTTTAGTGTTTTTGCATCATGGTGCTTTTTCTATCCTTACTAGAGCAACTATTTTTCTTGTGTTCTTGTTCTTAACGCCCTCAATTTATTGTGTATGATCCAGTTTTACACTGAGAAACAAGCAAGCAAAGGAAGGGGAAGATGCAGAAATAGAAGTGACTGTTTATGATTATTTTGTTAATCATCGTAATATACAGCTGCGGTACTCGGCTGATCTACCCTGCCTTAATGTTGGGAAACCAAAACGTCCTACTTATATCCCCTTGGAGGTAACAAGCTGAGTTTATTCTTCTTTCTTTTTGTTGTTACGAATATGATGATTTATTTTCATCCGTGACCTTAGTGGTTTTGTTGAACTTTTTCTTCCAGCTTTGTTCTTTGGTTTCCTTGCAACGTTACACAAAAGCTCTTTCCACCCTTCAAAGAGCTTCGCTGGTGGAGAAATCAAGGCAGAAGCCACAAGAGAGGATGAGTGTTTTGTCTAATGTATGTGTCTTCATTAACATCTGGCTCATTGTATATGCATCCATGACTCTAAATCACATGAGTACTATTGCAGGCTTTGAAAATCAATAATTATGATGCGGAACCAATGCTACACTCATGTGGTGTTTCAATTGGTGGTAGCTTTACTCAAGTGGAAGGCCGTGTTCTTCCAGCCCCAAAGGTATTGTCCACATATACCTGTATGATGTAGCCTATTCTGTTGTGCGTCTACTGATTGATTTGGTTTCCTTGACAGCTTAAAGTTGGTAATGGTGATGATTTCTTCCCTCGAAATGGGCGCTGGAATTTCAACAACAAGGTTTTTAATGACCCCCTTTTCTCTCTCTGTTACTTTTCACCTTATATCAGTATTTTGATTCTTTGGTTCATTTATATTGTTGAAATGCAGACACTTGTCAAGCCAACTAAGATAGAAAAGTGGGCTGTTGTTAACTTCTCTGCACGCTGTGATCTAAAAGCCCTCGTCCGTGATCTGATCAAATGTGGAGATATGAAAGGAATTGTAAGTTTTGCACTTGCACATTTGCTACAGTATGTATTCAAATAACTTAGATAACTTCATTTTTATTCTTCTTTTCTATTTTTCCATTCTTCACCTGCTGACAGAAAATCGAGGCTCCATTTGATGTGTTTGAAGAGAATCCTCAGTCTAGGCGCGCCCCACCTTTGGTTAGAGTTGAGAGGATGTTTGAGGATATACAGTCCAAACTTCCTGGACAACCACAGTTTCTTCTCTGTTTGCTTCCGGAGAGAAAAACTTCTGCTTTATATGGTTGCGTAATATTATATATACTATCCTTTACATGTTAAATCATTTATAATATGC
>VIEB01000603.1:54162-66885 GCA_006547085.1 Malus baccata | reverse complement strand
TTCTGACACAGAGGATGATGGCATTATGAGGGAGGATATGTATCTTGAAGTCATTTATTCATTGCAAATTTCTTCAAATATTTAGAAAAGTTTTAGAAATTCATTTTCTTTTGAATGACATTTTGGTTTCATAAATACTTTCCAAACCGCTCAAATGTTAAGTTTCTTCTTAAATTCAGAGAGCTGCTTCTGGACTTCTATACAAGTTCAGGCAAACAGAAACCTGACCAGATTATCATCTTCAGGTATCTCTTAGAAAACCTAGAATCAAATGAATTGTAATTGTATTTTTTGCTATTGTTCTTAAAACTATGTGCTTGTAAGAATTGGAACAGTCAGTATCTTATTTGTAGGAGTTTTTATTATTTAACCCATTTACTGCCCTAGCTTAATTTCTTTCTTCTTTTTTTTTTCTGAAAACCATTTGCTGTCCTAGCTTAAGTTATAGTGCGTCTGAATGTGCATGTGCTCATGTATGGGTCAATTACTAGCTCTTTTTGTACAAGCTCTTTACATTTTCATGTATGGGTCAAATTCTAATGAATAATTTTTAATTCCATCTTTTGATTTCTCGTGTTAAATTTTATAGGTTATTAGATTCCATATTGCATTTGTATTTTGACACAATAAATTGCCCAGTATGTCTTAATGTGTAATTATGCGCCAAATGCTGATGCCAAATATACCAGGATTTGAATTGTACAATTCATAGCTACCACCTTGATCTGAAGCAGGCACATTTGCCCTGCTGATATCTACGTTGAAATTCTTTTTACACGTTTATTAAACTACAGTGCATATCACTGGTTTTACTCAAATGTTTTCTGCTGTTCTAAACTCTAAAGTTACTCAATTTACTTGAATTGTCTGTTGGAAATATGACAGGCTTTATAGTCCATGAGTAGATACTGATTACTCGTATTTTATCCTTTTTTTTTGTAGATACTGTTTGAGCATGTTGAATTGATTAATCTTGTTCTGTTCAAGTTTATTTTGGTAGAACTTTGCTTATGTTGACTGGTTTTGTTGAATATAGGGATGGAGTAAGCGAATCTCAATTTAACCAAGTTTTGAACATTGAACTGGATCAAATCATAGAGGTAAGTTTTGAACATTAAACTGGATCAAGGTTTTGTGGGCTAACCATTGACGTTCAAATTTGTTTTCAACTTTGAAATGATGCTAAATTATCCTTTTCTTATCAGGCTTGCAAGTTCCTGGATGAGACTTGGTCCCCTAAATTTGTGGTGATCATTGCTCAGAAGAACCACCACACAAAATTTTTTCAGCCTCAATCCCCAGATAATGTTCCTCCTGGTAGGCTAATGCAGTTGAACAAATTCAACTCTTAACATGATTCAGCCTTTCACATAATTCAACGTACCTATACAATTTATTGGTTTTTTTGCAGGAACAATTATCGACAACAAAATTTGTCACCCAAGAAACAATGACTTCTATCTATGTGCTCAAGCTGGAATGATTGTGAGTATCAATATTATGCTTTGCAGCTTTAGTATCTTGTTTGTAACTTAGAATCCTATCTAGATTGTGCTACTTTGCATTAGTATTACCATGTTGCAAGCTTCAAAAACCGTGCCTAAAATTTTCATTATATTCATGTTTTAATAACTCCCATGTTTTGCCTTGTTCCCAATAATTTCCCCAAATGTTACGAAGTGGATCTCTGGGGTCACGAATGATTCTTCAGGGAAATTGTGAATCATTCATGTGCAACGTCTGATTTTTTTTCTCGGTAATAGTTAAAGACGACATATACTAAACTGGTTTACTCTTTTTTTTAAGGGGACCACGAGGCCTACTCACTATCATGTTCTGTTAGACGATGTTGGTTTTTCAGCCGATGAGCTGCAGGAACTAGTGCATTCACTTTCATACGTGTAAGTGAATATTTACGCACTACATTGCTTTGTTTAGCCATTAGTATTAACTTCCTTAATAATATTTTTTTTCACTTGCAGGTACCAGAGAAGTACCACCGCCATTTCCGTAGGTAAATTTCTTTATTCTATTCTTGCGGCTCCTCTAGAATGGTCATGGTCTTGCACGCAAGGCAACTCTCTCCCTGATGTTCATGCTAATACATGTTTAGTTGCAAATAGTAAATCCTAATCCCGTGGTAAAATATTCTTCTTTTCAGTTGCCCCCATTTGCTATGCACATTTAGCTGCCACTCAGATGTCACAGTTCATGAAATTCGAAGACGCATCTGAGACATCTTCAAGCCATGGCGGTCTTACCTCTGCTGGAGCTGTTCCTGTCCCGCAGCTGCCCAGGTTGAAGGAGAATGTGTCCAGTTCCATGTTTTTCTGTTGAGGCCTCAGAGCCTTGAGCCCTACTATGGTTACCTACTGAAGAACAGCAGTTTGTGTATATACTAGTTTTTGGTGTAGCCTCCCACTGTAATAGGAGGTTTGAACTATCGTAGTTGGTAAAGCTTGCGGTGCGTTTGACAGGCGTTTTGTATATGATCCTAAGAAAGTTGTGTGTAGCCTAACTTATGGGATTATGGCCTTGGATGTTGACTCTGTGTAGGCTTAACTTATGGTATTGTGTGATGGATTTCTGTTGCCCTTTGTGTATGTGGTGGAGATTGGTTTTATGAGTGTGGTCTTCCGGAAACCCCACTTCCTTCATCTGCCTTACAGATGATGGGGGCACGGTATTTTTTCCCCAACTGTTTTCGGTATACGGAGATCAGGCGGTGGATCTGAAGGGTCAATGATAGGGTATGATGATGCAACATTTCATAATACTGCAAGAGGCGGTCGGGGCGTGTTTAACTTGACAGAGGCAAACACCCGAACCACTTCTTCCCAACCCTGCATATGGTTCCCAATCATACGTCTACTACCATATTATCCTACTTGCGGTGCTTGCCATTGCCGCTTCGGCATGGACATTTCCCTTCTAGACTTCTACTCAACTGAAATTTAGAGCGTCAGTTTACCATAGCAATTATGCGGTTAAACACTTACTTCAATCCCTTTACTACTTGTGACTGTGAAGCCACACACACACACACACGCACACAAACAAACAAACATGTGGATGCAAATTTCTTTCTCATGATCTTGGACAAAATTGCACCTACAAAACAAATCACACCTAAGGTCAAGGCCAAAAGCCTCACGCACCCACGATGAATTTGGGGGGGGGGCTTTGGCCGAACAACTTCCGATGCCAAAGTAAAAATTCAGAGAGAAAAAAGCTTAGAGAGTTTTTGGATTTTTAAGAGTGTGGACTTAGGTTTTTAGAGGAAATGAGGGTGAATATATAGTGCATGGCAGGTCCCCTTTGGAGAAAAGGTGGTCGGCCCCTTCGGTTATTTTTGTGTGAGATGGGTGATTTAATTGGCATTTATTGGATTAATTAGGTAATAAATCCATTAATTAGCTAATTAACTCAATTTATATGGAATGTTTTGAAGGTTATGGAATAAATACCTTATGGAGAATATAGGATGAGGATGGATGAAATAATTTTGAATTTGTTACCTATTTTTGGCATTTTTGGCTTGATTGAATAATGATTGTCCACTGCTTGCGTGTAGGAAATCTGATGTGCCTCGAGGGTAATTTTGTCCTTTTAACCACAAATCCACGTGTCGTCTTGTGATTATTTTTGGCTCTACAAATGCCCTCATACCTGCTGGGCTGCTCGTAGGAAAGGGCAGCAGGTGAAGAGATCTTCTTACTCTAGGAAACTTAGGACTGTTTCTTATTTTGATGTATATTCTCTCTTTAATAGGAAATTAGATCCTTCTAGGAAAAGGAAATAAATTTCTCTCAAAGCCTATTTAAGTCCACCTTAAGTGGGTTATTAAATCAACTTTGGATAGTGATTTATTCTACCATTTCCTTTAGCAATCTTCTACATCTTGCTCGTGCAAAAGATCGTCTTTCGTTGTTTTCTTCGTCTTCTCCGCGCCGCACCGAGGTAAGAAAATATTAATTTTCCTTGTCTTCTTCTTGGATAGTGCGACATGTCAGCTGGCAGGGGCCAGGAGTCGACTCGGAGGTGTTGTGGCAGGGACCACTGCTTGGGCTGCTCGGCTTGGCTAAAACTAAAGGCAGCTTGCGCGGTTGGGGCCGCGAATTTAGGCGTTAGGGCACAGTGCTAGGCGAGCCACATGGCTTATGTCCTTCGGGTTCTTGGACCTGATGGGGGCCAGGTTAGTGATTGAGGGAGATGTGAAGGTTGCAGGCCTTATAGGTTGCTAGAATGTTGTGTATGCAGGCCTTTTACCTACTGGTTCAAGAGAAAATTGAGGGAAAAGCTAGTCTGGGTTGAGCTCCCCTACTAAGTAATGTGAATGGCGTTGGCTGCTTAGTTCTCTTCGCACGGGAGAAAGGTGGGCTGCTACCGAGAGATGAGGTAAAGACGATCAAGGCGAATGCATTGACTTGTCTGAATGTTGTCATGGAGCCTATTATTAATGAAGGTAGAAAGAAGAGATCTTCCCGGCATGCTCAAGAGATGCCGATTGAGAAAAATGAAGACTTCCTCTGCTGCTTGTGAGGGTCCGCTTGCTGCTGAGCGTCCTATGATTGACATGACTTATTCCAATGGGAAGAAAAATGAGGCTGCTAGATTTGAGCATGTGGCACCTGCCATGTCGAGAATAGCTTGTATGATTGCTGATAGTATTGCTCAGTGTAAAGGTATTGTCATGCCTCCAGTGCCGAAATATATGCCAAGACGTCCATTGGGCTTTAAGTCCTGTTCTCACTCGGAAAGGCTTGCTATTATGAAGAGCGATAAGGTAGACTTTGCTGCTAAAGTGGCACTAAGGCCCACTCTCTCTGTTGCTGAGGCATATTCGTTTGCTGGGAAGGAGGAGACTGCTTATGTGGGCAGCTGTGAGAAATCCACTAAGCTTGCTTCTGGGGAGGCTGATGAGATCTGTGTGCTCTTGAAACCATATATGCTTGAAGACATGGACGTTTGTGCCAAGTTTGTTAATGGCATTTAGAAAAGTGTGTTTGCCCAAGTTCCTTTGCAAAGCATACGACCCAATATAGAATGACTGCTCTGCTTGCTATGATGCAGATATAGCAAGGTTGCCAAGGAGATGGCGAAGATTATGGCAATTGAAGCTTATTCCTCGGCCAAGGAGATTAAGAGGTTGGATTCTGAGCTTGTTGCTTTGAAAGTGTCTAATATTTCTGCCCCCACTTCTTTGCAGCTTGAGGCTGCTCGCCAAGATATTGTTGACTTGAAGACTAAGCTTGATGCGATCCAAGTTAAGTATGAAAGTGCAGAGAATGAGATTGGATGTTATATACCTCAGATTCAAGATCTTGAGTTTGCAAATTCTGAGCTTTGTTTCGCTGCTTATGCAAAGGATAAAGAGTCGATTGTTGTTTATAATCAAGTGATCCACTTCAAGAAGGTCGTTACTAGGCTTGAACCCCAAGTGTTGGAACTTCAAGGTGTACTGAAAATCAACGAAAGTCTAAAAAATGAAGTGGATGAGTTGCAGTGCGTCCATGTTGGTCTGCTCGAGAAGGATGAGCAGCTGAAGGGTGAGAATGATGGGCTCGAGGTTTCGAGAACTTCTCTATTTCTCCGGAAGACTTGCTTGCTTTTACTTTTAAGGCTTCTATTGGTGAAGTAGTTAGAGAAGTTGGTGCCCAGGTTGAGGCAGCCGGGGGTGAAGCGCTGGATGATGCCATTGCTAAGAAAGTCGCCGCTACTGAAGGTGCGACCACTGAGTAGTCGTGGGATGCCCAAGCTGCTGAAGTGTAGTCTTTTAGGTAGCCTTTAGGATTTTCTATGTTTTTCCTTGTAGTTCTTGTTTTGCTTGAACTCCTTCGGCCTTTGCTAGTTGTTTATAAGCATGCTTCTTTCATTTTTCTTCATATTTTCTTATTTTGTTCGTGCCCTAACCTTTAGACTTTATAGACCAATGGCAGGCGTGCTATTTTTCTATAAGCAGACAAACCTGCGTAGCCTATGCAGCCGTAGGTATTGGTGTAGAACTTTGCAAAGTTGTTAGCCATAAGGTTGGCAACCGAATGCCTTACTTACAGAAGTAGACAAGTCTGTGTAACCATTAGGCTGTTCACCCTGGCTTTCTCCAATTTCGTAAGTTGCGGAGCAAGTATCACAACACTTTAGGACTTGGTGTAGGTTGTTCCGCACTTGGCAGAGGTGAAGCTTTATCGACTACGTAGCATGTCGGCAGTGGATAAAGCTTCGTATATGCACGCTAGCTTGTTTAACCTTTCACAAGAATGTGTGGTTGTATAAGTCTAGCATGACTTTACTACTCGAAGGGCAAGCCGTAGGCAGTCTTCTGGAAACTGTAGGCTACTTTAGGGTGCGTTTGGTACGCGGACGGGACGGAACGGAACGGGACGGGACGGGACGGAATGGGACGGGACAGGACGGAATGAAGGTGTAATTTTTGAAAAAGACATGGGGTATATTTGTCTTAAAATGGTAAAACATTGTGTTCCACAGACGTGGAACAAACCCGTTCCAGGGGGGAGAGGTGGAACGCAAAAACACCCAAAATCTGTCTCGTGGAACAACCCGTTCCACCCATTTTTAGCGCACCAAACGCGGGACGGAACGCCTCGTTCCATTCCGTTCCGTCCCGTCCCACGTACCAAACGCACCCTTAGTGCACTCGGTAGCAGCTTTAGGGTTCCAGGGCAGCTGTCTGCAGGGTGTACTGCGTAATGTGCCCTCTCCATCTCGAGGGCCCGATTCCCCGCGGATTAGGCCAAAAGACCTAAAATCCTTCAGTTAGCTAAGCCTTGAAAAAGACCATTGTGGCTACTTCTAGGAATCCCAACGCAAGCCATCGTGCATCTAGTTATACTAAGGCAGCCAGGCTTATCCACGTCTGGATATTTGGAGTGTAGATTTTATCCTCCCGTCTTGGAGAGCTAACCCATCTGGGTGTTGGTGAATTGGTTTACCCTCTCGAACTGGAGAGTAATTAGTTTACCCTATTGCACTAGAGAGCATGGTTGGTCCCTCGGGGGGCGCAATTCCTACGATGAGTCCCTAAGAAGGACGTGGTCTTCTTTTGAAGTGTAGGAGTGATCAGTTGTTGCAAGCATGCAGCCGAGCCAAGTTGTGATTACTTTTGAATTCCTCGTTGAAAAATGAGTGAAGCGAACAAAAACTTAGCTGTAATGTAGGAACTGCATAACAAATGGATAATCCTCGGCTTGTAAGGTGGTGCCCGTTGAGCTGCTTGAGTCTTGGGCTTTGATGTAGCGGGAGGTCACGCATTGTACTTCCTCAGATTGTAAGTGATCCACTGATTTTCGATCTTTTTGTCGTTCATGGTGGCGAGGATGTAATTACCCTTGCCGCCTACTCTGCTGATCTTGTACGGACCTTCCCAGATGGGATCCATCTTTTTGGAGCTTTCTCTGCTGGCAGTGATGAAGGCTTTTCCCAAGGCTAGATCTCCAGGTTAGAATTGTCGGATCTTGGCCCTTTTGTTGTAGTTGAAGAAGAGCTGCTGGGAGGCTGCGATGCGAGTGATGGTCTGCTCGCGCTTCTCATCTGCCAGATCTAAACTTGTGGCCATCTCCTTACTATTATGCTCAATGCTTGGCAGTAGAGTGCTGATGCTTAGCATGATAATGTTGGGAATAATGATTGCTTTCGAACCAAATGCCAAAGAGAAATGAGTCTCACCGGTTTTGGTGGTACGATATGCCTATAGACATCAGGGGAGTTCGTTTGGCCATTTTGCCTTCTTGTCGGTGAGGGATTTCTTAAGGCAATCATGGATCGTTTTGTTGGATACTTTGGCCTGCCCATTCCTTGAGAATATCTCAGCGTGGACGTGTGCTGCTTGATGCCATACTTTTGGAAGAACTTCGCCAAATCTTTGCCCACGAACTCGGGCCGTTGTCGATGACAATGGACTGAGGGATGCCAAATCGACAAATGATGTTCCTCCATATAAAACACTCTATGTCCATCTGAGTCATGGTTGTCAAGGGCTTTGCTTTTACCCATTTGGTGAAGTAATTAGTTGCCACGATCATCATGCATTTGCCCTTAGTAGTAGGCGGCATAGGTCCTACCAGATCGATTGCCCACTGCATGAACGGCCATAAACTCGTCTGCGGGTGTAGTTCACTAGCAGGCAGTGCTGGTACCGGCTTATAGCGTTGGCAACGATCGCTCTTTTGTACTTACTCCTTAGCATCTTGGTGCTTGGTAGAAGATGGTATAAAAATATGTTCTGGCACTGTTCATTAAAATATAATTTCTTGTAGGGTTATAGGGCTAAACATAGCCCTTTGACCCTCATTTGGTTGGAGATGGCTTTAGGGTTCTAAGGGTGTGGGGCTATAATATTTTTTTTTTAAATTTATGTGGACGAATTTGACTACCACATTAGCAAAAGTATGAGGTTCGCAGTTACCATATCATCACTTAAATGGTCAAATTGACAGTTTAATTAACAGATGTATGAAATTGCAACGAAAATAAAGTAAATGTATGAGATTGAAATGTTTTGAAGTTTGAAATCTGGCACGTTTGGGTGTAGCGACACATTGTAGTTATTAGTAAATTATGCAAATAATAAGAATTCGTTTAGGTTTATACCTAGCAAAATTGACGAATTTCAGACCACCATCTTGTTCATACGAGCCTTCTTTGTTCTCGACCACAAATGCCACCATTTATGTATTCGATTGCATTTAGCCCAGCTAAATTGCTTACGTATGCTATGTTCTTGCATAAAGGTCAAACCGACATAGTTCATTTGAGTTGCATTCATTCATTTGGTGCCACATGTGATGAAGCTCAATCTTGAGCTGCCATTGCATTGAAGAACCAGCAAGGATCCCCTTGAAGAATCTCAAGTTGCACAAGAAGTACAAGTTGCTCTTATAGAGTGTTTTAGGATCTTAGCTTGTGTTTGTGATTGATTATTATATGAACTTGATATTCTGCTAGTGGAAGGAGCTCTCTGGAGTTCCCCCGATTGTTTGTACTCAATTGTTGAGTTGTTGGATTCGCATAACGATCATAATTGGTTGGTCTAGAAGAGATTCGGAGGACGAGTTATATGACGACAGTGTTGGTTCATAAAAGATTCAGAGGAGGAGTTATATGACCAGTACACATATCCTTGTTTTGTTGGCATGAAAACCCATGTCATATAAGTTATTTTTGATTTAGAAAGAATCCAGGTCTAATGAAAACGACCAATGGTATGATATATTGTTAAATTCGATGACTATAAAACTTATATGAGAGTTCATATTAAAATTAAATTAGGACCGGTAGATCCACATGTTAAATTTATATGGTTAGTCCATTATGATAGACTTAGGTACACTCTCAACCCATTAGTATATATATTATCGTTGGTTAAAAAAAAGAAGGTAGGTCTGGTAGATTTTGAACCGGTAGATCCTAATAGATGGTTAGAATTAAATCGAAGGACAAATAGGAACAAGGAGAGGGGATCCTGGTCATTTCAGAATGGGAAACTTTATTTGAACCCATGTAAACTCTTTCTACACCCAACATAGTCTTTTCACCCATATTATTTTTTTATTAAAGAATTAATCTACTTTTAAACCCAAATTTATTATCTAAACTATCATCTCAAATCCAATTCAAAATATTAAGTTATCTTTACACCTATTCTCTTTATAAAACAACATGTAATTGATTTTTTTATTTTTTTAAAAGAGGCGTCCTTGCCCCACCCCCTTTCTTCCCACTAGCATTTCCATGGATATTTTTTTTTTTGCTACCAAACCTAGACATTTGCCTTTTTTCTTTCTACTGACGTGCATAAACAACAAATCAAACAATTCATCCCTTTATATTTATCAACAAGTAAGGAAGTTTATAATCTAAGAACATTGGTAAGAAGTTTTTCAATTTTCCAATTGCAGAAAGTTTAATAAACCATTCGGGATTGATGAAAAAAATTGAAACCCAAATACTCATATTCTAAACTTAAAAAAAAAAAATTGAAATCAAACTAACATAATATTCATAAATTGAGTCATACTTTTTTTGGAAGATTCAAAACTTCAAAATTATCATCCATCAATAAAAAAAAACTTGTTTTTTTTTACAAGACATATTAGGATTTTAACCAGAATAAACATATGATAAACAAGAAGTGATGGTAGGTTTAATGGATTTATTGATAAATTTAACTTTTATTATTAATTTCATTTTGTATTTAATATTAATTATAAAATAGAATAAAATAAATAATTAACAATTTAAATTTAAGTTGGGTGTACGGTTACATGTTTCCCAGACTATCAAAAAACCTAGAAAGAGCCAGAGAAAACTCACTTTGGAGTATAAACCCTAGCTCTCTGTTTCCAACACTACTTCTTTACTCTCTCTCTCCTCTCTCCTCTCTCCTCTCTCCTCTCTCCTCCTCCCTCGCTCCATCCATTCGCCGCCATAAGATCCGCATCTGCAACAATGTCATCCATGCTGGTACGCTCTCTCTTTCATTTCTATGCTCACCTCATTTGCGTATAAGCTACTGTCCTGTGTTGTGCTAACTGTTTGTGAAAATGCCTGAACCGGAAAAATTGAAACCGATAACAGCAACCACAGATCATACTGTTGAAGGAGGGTACGGATACATCGCAAGGGAAGGCGCAGCTGGTGAGCAATATAAACGCCTGCACGGCGGTGGCCGATGTGGTGAGGACCACGCTGGGCCCTAGGGGCATGGACAAGCTCATTCACGATGACAAGGGTAGTGTTACTATTTCCAACGATGGCGCCACCATCATGAAGTTGCTTGATATTGTTCACCCCGCCGCAAAGATCCTTGTTGACATCGCCAAGTCTCAGGACTCTGAGGTATGGTTTTTGGTCGTTACTGGGTTTTTGGATGTTATCCGACTTCGATTTTGCGTAATTTCAAGCTTAAGAGTTAAACTTGTGCTATGGAATCACCGATTCGGTACTAGTGAAGGTTTGGTAGTAATGCAGATGGAGTGCTACTTGAACAATGTATTTTTTTTTAGCATATGTAGTGGTTGGAAGTGGGTGGATGGCCTTGTTCGATAAAATTTCTGCTTGGAAGCAAACCCGACAACCGATTTGATGTAACAGGAAATTGTTACTGCGTATCCTGTGTTTCAAATGGTGATATAGCTTTCTTTATTACATCGTTTAGGAGATATTTAACCATTGTTTTCGGTGCAGGTTGGTGATGGAACCACAACAGTTGTTCTGCTTGCAGGGGAGTTTTTGAAGGAGGCCAAGCCTTTCATAGAGGATGGGGTGCACCCACAAAGTTTGATAAAAAGTTATCGGACTGCTAGCTATTTGGTATGGTGATAGGAATTATTTTCAATTACCATGTCTGATTCTTATTAAAAAAGTTCTTTGTATGATTGAGACGTTTGCTCTGGTCTCTATGTATCTTAAATATTACACATTGTGTATAGGCAATTGAGAAAATCAAAGAACTTGCTGTAAGCATAGAGGGCAAAAGCCTTGAAGAGAAGAAAAACCTGCTAGGTAAATGTGCAGCTACAACACTTTCTTCAAAACTCATTGGTGGAGAAAAGGAGTTTTTTGCATCAATGGTCGTGGATGCTGTCATTGCAATTGGTGATGAAGATCGTCTCAACATGATTGGAATAAAGAAGGTAAGTTCCTAGAATAGATCATATGAATACCTCAAGCTGAATCCTTTGCCTATATTAAATATCTCTCTGTAATCCACCAACTGTGTTAATAAGAGTTTTCCAGTGGCTTTAGACTTTGGACTACATTTCAATAGACTGCATTCTTTGAAATGATTAGAATAAGACATGTTCCATGAGCCACTAGGAGATTTGTGTAATTTTGTTCTCCGGCCCTTCTTTGGTGTGATTTGTGATTTGAGGGTCTTTAGTCCCAAACTTAAATTTGATTTCGTTTTGTTAGCCACTGTGCAGCTTATCCGGTGCCTTTGACACATTAGCCTTAAGATGTTATTGTTTGTTTCTTTTCAGTACTAGTTAAGCACAATGTAGGAGTAAAAATAAAGACTTGTTTTAAGCCTCGTAAAATGATTTCTGTATTAAAGGGCTGTTTTTGTGAAGTTCACAAAGAAGAAGTTTGTCTTCTTTTGGTATCCTGTTTGTTTCTGACATATTCTTTGTGATTTTATGTTCTTAAGATATCCCTTGGATGTGACTAGATTGAGACAGAAACATGGGCTAATTGTATCTGATGAGACGAAGAATATGTGGCTGTGACAAGATATGCAGATGAATAACTGCTCTTTTATCATTCTAAAGTCAGGTATTCAACCCAAAACCAATTGGCGATGGGTTGAGAGGCCTCATGATTTTAAAATAGATATGTAATGCATAGAAGTTCCATGTACTATGCATTTTCTATGGTTGAATTATTGAAACAATTTGTCAACCTGGTAAACCAAACTGTGGATAACACCTAGAAACACAACCAGGTTCAAAAGGGCAGATTTGAATTTGTCCTGCAGTGTAGGAAGTCGGACTTGGTTCTCATTATAAGCTTTGGTTGCTATGGATGTCGATGGAGATGAATAGTATGCATTTAGAATTGCACGTAAAATAACCAACAAAGTGCACATTGAGACTTGGATTCTATTCTGATATTTTTGACCAGTGGTTTCCCGGGGCAGAGCTGTTAATTGTTTTTCTCCATGGGTTTATGAAAGCTAACTGGTAAGGACACCATGATGGGTGC
>VIEB01000603.1:40256-52827 GCA_006547085.1 Malus baccata | reverse complement strand
TCATTTGCGTATAAGCTACTGTCCTGTGTTGTGCTAACTGTTTGTGAAAATGCCTGAACCGGAAAAATTGAAACCGATAACAGCAACCACAGATCATACTGTTGAAGGAGGGTACGGATACATCGCAAGGGAAGGCGCAGCTGGTGAGCAATATAAACGCCTGCACGGCGGTGGCCGATGTGGTGAGGACCACGCTGGGCCCTAGGGGCATGGACAAGCTCATTCACGATGACAAGGGTAGTGTTACTATTTCCAACGATGGCGCCACCATCATGAAGTTGCTTGATATTGTTCACCCCGCCGCAAAGATCCTTGTTGACATCGCCAAGTCTCAGGACTCTGAGGTATGGTTTTTGGTCGTTACTGGGTTTTTGGATGTTATCCGACTTCGATTTTGCGTAATTTCAAGCTTAAGAGTTAAACTTGTGCTATGGAATCACCGATTCGGTACTAGTGAAGGTTTGGTAGTAATGCAGATGGAGTGCTACTTGAACAATGTATTTTTTTTAGCATATGTAGTGGTTGGAAGTGGGTGGATGGCCTTGTTCGATAAAATTTCTGCTTGGAAGCAAACCCGACAACCGATTTGATGTAACAGGAAATTGTTACTGCGTATCCTGTGTTTCAAATGGTGATATAGCTTTCTTTATTACATCGTTTAGGAGATATTTAACCATTGTTTTCGGTGCAGGTTGGTGATGGAACCACAACAGTTGTTCTGCTTGCAGGGGAGTTTTTGAAGGAGGCCAAGCCTTTCATAGAGGATGGGGTGCACCCACAAAGTTTGATAAAAAGTTATCGGACTGCTAGCTATTTGGTATGGTGATAGGAATTATTTTCAATTACCATGTCTGATTCTTATTAAAAAAGTTCTTTGTATGATTGAGACGTTTGCTCTGGTCTCTATGTATCTTAAATATTACACATTGTGTATAGGCAATTGAGAAAATCAAAGAACTTGCTGTAAGCATAGAGGGCAAAAGCCTTGAAGAGAAGAAAAACCTGCTAGGTAAATGTGCAGCTACAACACTTTCTTCAAAACTCATTGGTGGAGAAAAGGAGTTTTTTGCATCAATGGTCGTGGATGCTGTCATTGCAATTGGTGATGAAGATCGTCTCAACATGATTGGAATAAAGAAGGTAAGTTCCTAGAATAGATCATATGAATACCTCAAGCTGAATCCTTTGCCTATATTAAATATCTCTCTGTAATCCACCAACTGTGTTAATAAGAGTTTTCCAGTGGCTTTAGACTTTGGACTGCATTTCAATAGACTGCATTCTTTGAAATGATTAGAATAAGACATGTTCCATGAGCCACTAGGAGATTTGTGTAAGTTTGTTCTCCGGCCCTTGTTTGGTGTGATTTGAGGGTCTTTAGTCCCAAACTTAAATTTGATTTCGTTTTGTTAGCCACTCTGCAGCTTATCCGGTGCCTTTGACACATTAGCCTTAAGATGTTATTGTTTGTTTCTTTTCAGTACTAGTTAAGCACAATGTAGGAGTAAAAATAAAGACTTGTTTTAAGCCTCGTAAAATGATTTCTGTATTAAAGGGCTGTTTTAGTGAAGTTCACAAAGAAGAAGTTTGTCTTCTTTTGGTATCCTGTTTGTTTCTTACATATTCTTTGTGATTTTATGTTCTTAAGATATCCCTTGGATGTGACTAGATTGAGACAGAAACATGGGCTAATTGTATCTGATGAGACGAAGAATATGTGGCTGTGACAAGATATGCAGATGAATAACTGCTCTTTTATCATTCTAAAGTCAGGTATTCAACCCAAAACCAATTGGCGATGGGTTGAGAGGCCTCATGATTTTAAAATAGATATGTAATGCATAGAAGTTCCATGTACTATGCATTTTCTATGGTTGAATTATTGAAACAATTTGTCAACCTGGTAAACCAAACTGTGGATAACACCTAGAAACACAACCAGGTTCAAAAGGGCAGATTTGAATTTGTCCTGCAGTGTAGGAAGTCGACTTGGGTCTCATTATAAGCTTTGGTTGCTACTGAGCGGAGTTTACATGATGCTATTATGATTGTCAGAAGAGCGCTAAAGAATTCAACTGTAGTTGCTGGTGGTGGTGCTATAGATGTATGTGTTTCTTAGCAATAGTTAAATCTCACAGTATATGAGAAATATTGTAATGATTTTTTTGTTGATTTTGGTGGCAGATGGAAATCAGCCGGTACTTGCGGCAGAAAGCACATGAAATCAGGGGGAAGTCTCAGTTTTTCATTAACTCATATGCAAAAGCTCTTGAGGTATGCTTTGTTGGCCTTTTACGTTACACTGTAGTGGTTTAAACCAGTGCCAATAGTTCTGCTCACCATGGAGAATTTTAAGGGAGCCCAAATAATTCTCTATTTAATATTCGTCTACTTCTATTTTCTAACTCATTGAAATGGAAGGATTTACTCCGGCAGTTTCCAAATTAATATTTAGTTTGAAAGTTTTGAAATTTAACATATAATCTTGGAAAATACTGGATCCTATGTCTAATAATATAGTTTTTTCTTTCATCCAAGGATTTCAGTTCACTTCTCAATTGTAGTTGTTGGAACCTGTTCTAAAGTTGCACATTTGCAACAAGTTGCGTGCGCTTTGCAGTATTAAGCAGCTAGAGATTAGTGGTAAAAACTTAAGGTTTATACTTTTTAGTTTTTCCTTTTTGGTCAACAGGGCCTATACTTTTAGTTTAGCAGTTTTTAGATTTAGTTACTTTTGAAGCAGTTCTCCTGGATTCAACTGAGACACAATGCCAGAATGAGCTGTCAGCATAGCCTACAGAGATCTAGGTTTTTAATATTTTCATTTGGTTGGACTTTGTGAGGAGTTAAATAGTTGTAGTACTTTAATGTAGCTTGGGAAACTATTTCCTCAAGCACCTAAGGTTGGTACTGCTTCTGCCATGTAGAGTGTAGTAAGATAGAATTTAACCTACTTATGCTACGAAGATCATGTTTTTTTATGTGGCTGGGTTTTAGTGATTTATATTGAGAGTGCCAGAAGACTGGGTTATGGTAGTTTAATAATTCTCCTTTGGTTCTATTTTTCTCTTTGGGTAAGTGTTTTTTTTCTGTTGGTTTAGGTGTTTCATGGACTACTGGTCCGTGCTTATCTCATTCCTTGTGTTATCTCCGAATAATTATTCTGTTTCTTATGAACAAAAAACAAGAAGACTGCAGAGCTCATTGTGGCATTTATTTGTTATGGGGTTAGGATCCCAAGACACCCATTTTTTTGACACATTTTGCCACCTATTTTGTAGAGACCACTTTGTAATGTATTTCAACGTTCCATACCTTCTGTATTTCAACGATCCATACCTTTTGTATTTCAAGTCATCATTCATAGATAATCCTTGCTAAAAATTAGACAAATCCAAAACCATTAATACATTCATTTGTAATGAAGAAAATGAATGAATGTGGTAATGTGAAGAAACATTAAAATGACCATCATTTAATCCAATGGTCATTAGCTTTTGGATTTGGGTGATTTTTTGTAGACATGATCTTTGAGGGAAGATCTAAAAGATGGTTCGGGTATTTGAAATACCTTACAAAGTGGGCCCTACAAAATGGGTGTAAAAAAGTGTCCTTCGATCCTGGCCTATATTTATGATTTCTCACCACTCTTGAAATTAGTTTTACTATATAAATAATTTATTTTTTTGTCTTGAAAAACATTAGTATGATATCTAGATAAGCTGCAAGTTTGGGATAGAATAATTCATGTGCGAATCATCTAGTTTTGACATTATTGGTTGGGGAGTGTCCGTTGAGTTCTTGTGGAACTGCTAGTTCTAACTTCTAAGTTCATTTGTTGTGGTCTTGATGGAGACGATGAGCATGATACATTTGATGTTTTTGAAGGCTTTCTTGATATAGAAAAAATAAACACTTCTGTCTACTGCGAATGGGAGTGTGATACTGATTGAATGAAGCATAAGTATTGTCTTAATCAGCAGTGTTCCACTAATGTTGCAGGTTATCCCACGACAACTGTGTGATAATGCAGGATTTGATGCGACTGATGTGCTAAACAAACTTAGACAGAAACACGCGCATCCATCTGGTTGGTTTCTCAATTTGTCTGACCTTGTTTATCTATTTATTTCATTATTTTGTTTGTAAGTCACAGCTCGTGTTGGAGCCAAAACAAACATTCATTTCTTCTATTTATTGAAGGAAAAATTAATCTGTTAGCTGCAAAGAAGGATGTGATGTGTTGGATGGTTATTTCTAGTATTTGGCTTTTGATTAGTGATTAATTATACTTGTTTGCTAAACTACTCAATACTTTTTAACAGGCGAGGGTGCACTTCATGGAGTTGACATCAACACAGGTGGAATTGCCGATTCATTTGCTAACTTTGTCTGGGAAAAAAAAAAAAAAAAAAAAAAAAAAAATTAAAAAACTTACGCTTCTCCGTCTTCCACCAAATGCATTTGTTTCAGATGTTTCATATTTAATGGATAAGTAAAACAATGTCTCTTTTTTTTGTTTTTTTTTCTTTGTACTATTTATGTGGAAATGCAGTCTGAGAGTGCACAGGGAGAAGCTGCTGCAAGTGCCATGGGAGGTCGAGGGCGTGGAGGTGGTCGTGGGCGGGGGATGCGAAGGCGGTAGATTTGAGAGGGTTCTCAAAGACAGTATTTCGGTTAAAGCATACAGTTTTGTCATTCTGGTTTATGGCGTGCTTTCGAGTTTTATTCTATTTGAATTGACGAATGATAATGGCTGTATCAACATGCGTACGAGAGTCCGCTTCTAAAATGGTTGAGAACTCTGAATTCTGAGAGCGATGGCATTTTGTGTTAGCCGGTTGTACTAAGTAGTCATGGGTGGGGATCGGCAGCGTATCTGTAGTTTGAACCAACTTTCAAGTGCAAGAGTTGAGATATTAGCGTTTTTGTTGGCATTAAAACTATGCTTGGTGGTGACCAATTACGGGAGCTTTGAAGTCTATTTGCTCTCTCAGTTGCCTCTCGTTTTGATGATTAAATGCGAAGTTTGGGCCTTTTTTTTTAATTATGGAATTTACAGAAAGACGTTTTTTAACCTAATCTAAACTGCAGAAGAGGTTTCGAACTAGAGTGCATAAGAGAACATTTGTTTAGCCAATTTGACTACTATCACGTGCACTTTTAGGCATTGTTTAGCAAGTGATTTTTTACCGCAGTTGTGTAAAGGTGTTAAAGTCATTGCAAGATGGTATGGTTCAAATTTTGTTAGTGGCTAAACTAACATCTAATCTAATAAAATCTATCACTTGACAAAAAAAAAAAATTGGGTTTTTATCACAAATCGTCCTTGAAATTAACCCTCACCAACAAAATGGTCTCTGAAATTGAAAATTAATCAATGTAGTCCTTGAAAATAGGCGTTGCAAATCAATGTGGTTATTCTGTCACAATACTGTTAAAAATTTCATCAAGTGCTGATGTGGCATATAAATCGATCAATATAGTCCCACAAGTAAGTGTCCCAAATCAATGTAGTATTTCCGTCACAATTCTATCAAAAATTTTGTTATGTACTGATGTGACACAAATGGATCACACAAGTCTAATTAAATTAAAAAATTATAATTAATTTTAATAAATTAGAGGCATTTGTTGATATGCCCCTTGAACTTGTATGCAGTTGCCAATTTCCCCCTGAATTTTAATTTTAGCCGATTACCCTCTTGAACTTTTTTAAATAGCCAATTTCCCCTTTAAACTTTAATTTTAGCTGATTTCCCCCCTGAACTTTTATAAATAGCCAATTGTCACAGTGATGTGAGAATTACTTGACACACAAATTAAACCCTCTTTTTGACAATTGTAGTATAGATGTAAGTAGGGTATCGTTCTAGGCCGGAGATTAGGAGGGATTGCTAATCTACTCTAAATTAATTGAAAAATATTAAACAAGACTCAAGGACACAAAACTAGGCTAAAAACTCTAATAACTCGAAACACACTTAGAATGACTCAAAATAATGGAAACACTCAATTTAGACACTAGGAATTGAAATGGACGGAAATTGAATTAAAAGACTAAAAACAATGAAAATTAACTAAATAATATAATTTAATAATGGGGGGGGGGTTTGATTTTGACGAAAAGTAAATTAAACTTAAATAAATTACAGAATTGACAAAAGCATGAAATTAAGGTGAAAGGATAGGTGACGGACTAGCTAGAGGGTTCTTCTCCACACATGTTATACTTGCATACAAAATGATTTCCAGTTGCTTTTCGATAAGCTATTAATACTCAACGCCCCAAATTAACCGTGAATTGCACTAATTAACCCTCAGTTTTTCCACAAGTTATTGGGTTGGATGATTGCATACGACAACCCAAAACATTCCCTACAAGTTCCCTACATGAGTTGCATAATAGAGATACAAGCAAGAATCATTAAGTTCTATGAAAAACATAAGCATTGACGAGACATTCATTACTATGATTTGCATGAAACTTATGCCAAGAATTTACTTAACGTGATTGTGACTAGCAACCTTCACTACTTATGAATATAAGTTCATAACGATTAGGTGAAACTTCCTTATATTCTAGCGTCAAATTCATGCATGAAAATTAAGCGTGCACTCTTAACCAACATACACAAATCAGTTTTTATACGAACGGATAAGTAAATTGAATTCACAACTTATGAAAATCGCAACCGAAGGTAATCAATTCATATTACAAATATATTCATGGCTTTGAATTAACCTCTAGCCAAAATAAAATTAGTTACACATTATTAAAACAGAAATAAAATATAAGTTTGGAAAGATTTAACCGAAGAGAGTGAATTGGCGCTCCACAGGTTCTGCTCTCTGCCCTCGCACTGCACCGAGGCTCCTTTCTCCTCCTTGACACGCTGCACAGCAGCTTTGTTTATTCCTGCCCAAGGCCCCCTCGAGCTGCCAAGAGCAACTTCTTCTTGTATTTTTTTCTTTTCTGTTTCGGTGCACCGCCAAAGCCCCCTGCTGCTCAGCAGCTCCTTGCCCTTTTATTCCTGGGAGACCTTTATTTCTGCTGCAAAGAAGCGTTTGTTTCCCTACGCTGCCCAAAGGCAGCTTTTCCTGCTGCCAACTGGACTCTCTGACTTCTCTCCTCTGTCTTCCAACTCACGCTGCCCACATGCAGCTCTCTTCCCGTCCTATTTCTTTTATATATTTCCTACCCACTGACTTCCTGCTGCTTTATTCCTCTCTGCACTGCCTTTTCTTTATTCTTCCATCATGCATTCCTTTTCTCTTATGCCGCACTCTTCAGTGCTCTCTTTCCACTCTTCTTATTCTTCTTTTCTTGCTTTTATGCCACCAGTCCGTGTCTCCCATTTCCTTTGTTTATGCCGTGACATAATTCTACCAATAACCCATGACAGAATGAGAACGACTAAAGCAATTTTCGACGAATTTATTATTTAAAACTCATTTGTGCTATTTTTATTTTCTTTGCATAACAAATCCTATAAACACAAAAATAACGTAAATAGCTTAAAAATATAAGGAACTAACTAAGAAAAGGCGAGTGAATTTGAAGTAAAAATATATATAAATATGATCCGATCACACAGCCCGTCCCCGATTTTAAGAGTTTTAAAGTTTTAATAAAGGATTTTACAAAAATGCCATTTGAGGCACGCGCATTATTCGAGATTAATCGTTGTGTCGTGCCATCTAAGATTTGTTTTCTTAACATATCCTCGTAGTACTCGTCACTATGGACGTGTGGGCGCTGACGGTTCGTGATTTGGAGTTATATTGAAAAAGTTATTAACGTTTGAAATTTGGGATTTTCAGGAATTATAATTTTAGTAAAATCCAGAATTTCTTTTATGAAAATGGACGGCCCAGATTTATTGACGAATGAAATGGATGGCTTAGATGTAAGAGAAAGAAAATAAAAATAGAATTATGAAAGAAGGTTTTGTGTGTGTGTGTGTATGTGAGAGAAAGAAGAAGAAGATGAAGGATTGGGCAAAACTGCCCAATCGGAACAGGAGAGAGAGAGGAGTGAGCCAACCAGAAAGAAGAGAAGTGGAGGACCAATCGGAGGGAGAAGAAAGGAGGGAAAGGAGGGAGAGTGGCGTGCGGGGGAAAGGAGGAAACGGGTTTTCTCCCAACCCGTTGACCCACGACACCCACCTCCATTTTTCCGACGATTTTCACCGGATTTTCCACGAATTGGATCAAGGTACCACTCCCAAAAATCATGAAATTTGATGGTGATTTGGTGAAAACCGCACCCGTGGGTGCCGTGACTTTTTGTTCAAATTCTTCAAATCTTGAAAGGTTTTCTTTCAATTACTAACACCATTAGCATTCCCCTAGGACCTGGAACAAAGCCCAAGCATTGATTTGGACGGTGGAGTTGATTTGAAGGTCGAATTGGAAACACCCAATTCTAGGGTTCTTCACGGTTTTGGTGAAATTGAAGTGCTTCCAAGCCAAATTGGGCTTGGCCACAGGTATGAAAGTTGCTCTACTCATTGAGATCTTCAAATCTGCAAATTTTGGTAATTTTTGGAAATAGTTGGATTTTCCGGCGAGCCGGGGCAGCCCATGCGGCGGCGCGGGGCCAATGGCCCGCCAATGTCATTCTAAGCATGTGATTAAGGTTCTAGGTTCAGTTTTGATAATTGATGGACTTAAATTGAGTAATTGAACCTAAGTTCGATTCGATTTGTAGTTAGGTGAAAATGTGAATTGACGATCCAACCGTCGGATCGTCACCAAACTTTGATACGTTGTAATACGTAATATTTGGGAATTTTAGGGAACTTACGGATCGGGAATCCGATTTACGGATCTTTCGGAATTGGAGGTGTAAGTTCATAAAATAGAATGTCAACCGTCACTTGGTTTTCGAAATTGACGGAGATCCGACCGTTGGATGGTAATGAAATTTTAGGATGATGTCCTAGAGGTATATTGTGGACCTCTGGAAGTTATGGATTTGAAATCTAAATTGCAGATCTTCTCCGTAGTGACGTGTCTTATATAAGTTATATATTCTATCGATATGACTTCTGAGGTTTGATTTGATTATCGTTCTAGGCGTTGATCGTTATGACGCCTTGATGTGTGGTGCTACGGAGTTGTTGGGCGAACTCCAGGTGAGTGGGTAGTTTTTATTTTTCGTATTACCTATATACTATTAATTGTCCCAGAAATTGAATTTATATGAAAGTGTGTTTTCAATTGCCATGATGCATATTATAAATTATATGAATTGATATTGATGCATATATATATGTGAATTGGTGCTGTGGACGCATATGTGAGTATCAGGTGAGTTTATATGGTTTATACGAATGAATGATGATGTGAATTATGTTGAGAGCTCATAACCTGCACCCCTGGTGTTAGTGCTTATGTTATTCACCCTGCATCACACGATCACCTTGGATCCAAGTAGATGCTAGTCGTACATACCACTAGAGGTGGTTCCGACGTGCCAGTCGTACAGACCATTAGAGGGGTTCCAACTGGTAGGTGACCTTAGATTAGGTGCACAGATGATTGATGAGAGAAGCACTAGAGCGTATGATTTCACCATCTTAGTCGTACAGACTACTATAGGTAGTTCCGACTTATGTGCAGTGTAGTGCCGTACAGGTCACAGTTGATGACTCCGGCAGGGCCGTACAAGTCACAGTTGGTGACTCCGACTGGATGGGATATTGAGCTGTAGAATCAGCCGTACAGGACCACTGTAGGGTCTTCGGTTGATTTATTATTTCACCTGATTTATATTGATGCATTCATATTATATTTTGGCATATGACATGGCATGACATATTCTTTCTGAAAAACGTTGAAGGATTGTGATTTGAGCTTTTGATGATATATATATATATATTTATATACTACTTTTCTGGGAAAGTATGCAGGTTTTACAGCGAGGGGTTAAAAATGTTTTAAATGAAATGTTTTAGAAAAAACTTTGTTTTACTGACCCACTCAATTTTTGTTTTGCGCCCCTCCAGGTTCTAGTTAGCAGAGCTTTGGTGGCCACGAGGAATCCAGCGGTGTTCTGACAGAATTCACAAAAGTAGGAATCACCTTCGGGTGTTTCATCTTAGTAATTGTATTTTTTTAAAGCTTCCGAACTGTGTAAATGGTTACGTCACCCTCACGTGACGACCAGCACGCCCTCCTTCGGGACGGGATGTGTCAGTTGGTATCAGAGCCTAAGTTGCAATTCTGGACATCTTGATAATTTCCTAGTGTCTTCTGTCAGAACTATACCGCCTCGTAACGAGTCACGTAGTTCGGATGGGCCTTATTTCCCTGATATAGTAGTTTGGGGGGAAACTATTGCCATTGTGATTCAGTCTATTTTCTAAAGGAACCTTTGAGACTGGTTATAAGTTAAATTTGAATCACTTTAGGGAAATGAAAAACCTAGGGAGCAGATCGATGTCTTAATCATTTAGGAAAAGACGTTTCGGATTATGCAAAGTCAAGGGAATCTTCCTCTCGACAGGTGGGTTGAGATGACTACATAGTTTCTGAGTGTTGAATCTGCATTCTGATGGAGATATGAATGTTATCCGATGTTTCCGAAAGAACAGCTGTTTGGAAGTCGTTTAAAGAATTGTTTAAGGAAAAGTTCATTCCTCCGTCATATTATTATAGAGAGTTTACAGACTTGCCTTGTTTCCATTCGGATGTTGTTGCTAATCCGGTCGAGGTGTTATATCATTTTTGGCTGGATAATAAGAAGAAGTGGCGTTCTTTGGCGACCACTATCCATTGTACTTTTTACCAGGAGTTTACGAGATGTTCTTGAGCATTGAGGACTCTAAGAACATGATCAGCGAGAGTAAAGAGGAATAAGAAAAAAATGAGAATCATAATAAAGACGATAAAGTTAAAGATCCGTCATATCAAAGACCTCGGAAGACTCAGAGCTTCAAAAGAAGTGAAACTAAAGCTAATTTTCCCAGCTGAGGTTTTTGTGCCACTGGTCAGAGGCAAAGTGGTAGATTTACTAGTGATCCCAGATTTCAGAGACAAGGTGACTCTGGTAGAGGAAATGTATCTTTGTATTGTAGGTACAATATTAGGCACTTTGGAGAGTGTGGGAAGTCGTGAATGTGTTCATGTGGTTAGATGAGACATAGAGGTATGAATTGTCCCTGGGATCAGTTGTTACCCAACAGTCTTCCTCGACATATTACTTGGAAAATTGATGAGTAAGTCATACATGTCACTATATGTGACTTCGACTTATGTGCTAATATGGATGGTCGAGCTGCAGACTCAGCCGTACAGGTCATTCTAGCTGACTCCGGCTGATATAATTCTTATTATTGACGATGTTGCCAAAGGAAGTAGTGAATGAGCACGATCGAGGAGTGTATATGTATTTCTAATGAAGAGCAAAATGATAATATTGCACCCTTAAGAATTGTTGCTTACTTATCGAGACGACGGTGAGTTATCGTTATTGCGGGCTGCAGACCGTAATACCCATAACTTATTTGTTGGATTCGTTAAGCAAGTAAACAAGTAGGTCATTCTATGTCAGTTATGATTATTTAGGGTGTCCAGTGATGGTGGAAGAAGTAGTTATGCCAGCGATTCTTATCCCGTTGACATTATGGATTTCAATGTAATTTTAAGCACAGATTGGTTATGTTATAATCATGCCAATATGGATTGCTACGGGAAATCAGTTACTTTCCATTGTCTTGGATTATCAAAAGTTACTTTTATGATTGAGCAAAGTGGAGTGAGGCATGCCGTTATTTTTGTTGTGAGAGCAAAGAGATTGTTATCAAAACGTTGCCAAGGATACCTAACTCATGTGGTGTTGCAGGATCGTACTCCTAGTATTGTGGATGACGTACGAGTGGTAGACATTTTCCTAATGTGTTCCGGAATGATTTACATGGATCGCCACCAGATAGAGATGTGGTGTTCACTATTGAATTGTCTCAAAGTACAGACTTTATGCTATAGATTGGTTCCTACAGAGTTAAAGGAATTGAAAATTCAGTCACAGGAATTGGTTGATAAAAGTTTCTGTCAACCTAGTACATTACTTTGGAAAACCCCAGCTTTGTTTATATGGAAAAAGAACGGGACCTTAAGAATATGTATGGATATTAGGTAATTGAATCGGGTAAAGAGTAAGAACCGTTATCCATTACCGCGCATTGATGATTGTTTGATCAGCTTAGAGGTGCCTATGTGATTTCAAGGAAAGAGTTGAGGTTAGGTATACTCTTAAGTGAAAGTAAAGCATACTAGTCATTTTGAGTTGGTGTTAAAATGTTTGAGGGAACATCAGTTGTATGCTAAGTTTAGCAAATGTCAATTTTGGACGAATCAAGTGGCATTTTTGGGACATGTGATATCTACACAAGGTATCCAAGTAGATCCTCAATGAGTGACAACTGGAGAGAATTGGGAACAACCTCGAACCATCACTGAGGTACTGAGTTTTCTTGGTCTAGCAGGTGATCGGATCATATTTATATATATTTTTACTTCAAATTCACTCGTCTTTTCTTAGTTAGTTCCTTATATTTTCGAG